>CM076584.1:1221107585-1221245085 GCA_034641835.2 Pinus albicaulis | reverse complement strand
TTCAGGAATATTTTGGGCATATATCTCCAGTTTTGACATTCATAGACATTGATGATTGGACAAGATCATTTTTTCCATCCATTATTTTTGTATTGCACTAAATCTAAATTTGTTGTAAAAGTTGCAACTAAAGACATGGGTTTTGATTGGGGTTTTTGATGATTTAGATATTGTATTTTCAGCAACAAAATTACAAGAACGAAAGTCTCCATGTCAAGAAAAAAGGAAATGCAACATTCAAAAGGGGTTGATCCTTGTAGTTATTGCTCTTGCTCTTCTCATTTTTGGGGACATGTCAACTTTTGCATGTTGTACATGGGTTTCAAAGAGTCATTCAAGTCCAGTGCTTCTACCATCCAACAAGCATTGTGGAAACAATCAGATAATAGTCCCTCAAATTTGGAACTAAATGTTTGAATAAATTCCTATTCAATCATCTTCTTAATATGAAATATGAATCTAATTTCTTTACAAAACCTAAGTGTTTTATAGTGGTTTCAACACAACTGTTAAAATATGCAACCCTATCGACAAGGAAATGTCTTTAATGTTTTAACTTTTAACATAATCATGATTAACCAGAAATATGAAGAGGAAAAGTTTCTCTAGAGACAGTTCTCAGTCTCATAGACCCTTTTTCGACCCTATTGCAATTTTCAAACATTTACACTTAAGTTTCCTAAACCTAAACTGCATTCTGATCATGTCTAGCTGCCAATAATGGAACACCACACACTTTTTTTTTTAAAATTGCTCAATCTTTTTCAGAATTGGCAAATGCAAGAGCTGTGCATAATTTGATATAGCAAAGCTTGAAGCAACTACAAATGTTTATAGTGAATTCTAAATTTTAAATATTTTATTATTAGTATTACTATAATAATATAATTTCCATCCCCAACCCACCGTCTTCTGATTTGGGAGTGTGCTCTCTTGGGGATGTGCCCCACTGCCCCCACTGTTCCTCGTTAGAAAATGAACACAACATAGATTATAATCTATCCTTTCAAATGTACTTGATAAAAATGATCCTTAATTCAAAAGTCCTTTTTTCCCTTCTTTCTAATGATCATATATTTGAATGTTAAGGATCATTCCCAATCTACCATCCAACTCCAAGGAATGGGTGAGGTATTGACCACCCACAACATACTTGGTATGGAGAGGACTCGTGCAGGAAAACCTTTACAAACCTGCTGCAAAATATGTGAAAAATTCTGGGATCTGTATGAAGTTTGGCTCCCATAAAAGCCATCAAAAGCATGCTTCTTCATTTGAATCCCTCATACTGGAAGACACATTTTTCCACTGCAATTGTTGTATTGGGGTGAGGGAGGAGTGAAGCTTTGCTTGCTTTGTTATATTAAAAGGGTTAATTTTTGTTTTAAATGCTAAGCTTTATCAAGTAATGTCAGTGTTGAGAAATCAAGGGCAACTAGATTAGGGTGATTTCTCTTACTTTGATAACTGCTTGTAATTAATTTATTCTAACACTTGATTATTATTGTGTTCTTATCGTCAAACAACTGCCAAGCCATGAAGATCAATGAGACAAGAGGACACAAAATGTAGGCTGCTAGCCAAAACCAGAAGCTCTCCCTTTGAGAGGAAAACCCACGAGAATTCTTCTCTTATAGAATCTTCCAATGACGAATTCCAAGACGTAAGACCCTTGACAAAGACCCCCCCCAAGACCAAGTCAACCTTTCCTCATATGAACCTTTTTCTTCAAAGCCGACCCAAGTCAACTTGCTTTAGAACTGCTTCAACTTCACAAATTCAGACCTGCAATTCCTTGACTACAATTTCGGCCTAACTGCAAAAACCCTAACTCACACGTGTGGATGGAATATGGTGAAGATGTGTCTCCTTTCTCCTTAGCTTGGGGATCTACTTTCTCCTTCGCAACTTGATCTTCAAACTTCATCTTTATGAACCCAAACTTCTGCTTCTTCTTGGCAGGTCTGCTATTCGGTCTTGCTGCAATAAGATGATGCCCTAACTCTTTCGCACATGTGGAATATTGTAACCCAAAAACAATCCTCTTTAAATTCAGTTTGTCTTCCTTTTATTCTCCTCTTCTTTGCTGGTTATTCTTGTCCTTCAACGAGCTTGATGGATACTCCTTTGATGAGGTCGAGTTCTTCCTTATATATAGGCTTTCTTGAGATGTTCGAACAACCCAAATGAGGCCGACTTGTCACTACTAGGCCAACTTGTCTTCTAGCAGGCCGACTTGGTCTTGGAGGAGTACATTTTACTCTTTTGACTCTAAATAAAATCCTTTTACATGGTACAACATGCCCAATAGGGTCTTTACATATGACAATGGCTTCTTTGACTTCCAGAATTTATGACAAAGCCCTAGACGCACACAATGGCTGCTTGACCTATAAATAATTCAACTTGGAGCATGGAACCCATGCTACAAAATAATAATAATAAATTTTCTTTTTTCTCTTTACAAAAAATCATGATTACATGATGATACATTATGAAGACCGGACCTAGTTACATATTTCAACACCCTTTCTTAACTAGGGAGGTATTCATAATACATACGAGGTACATGGACATTCTCATCCTGTAGAATTCCATCTCATAAGCTATCTTATCAGCTTAAGCCTTATATCAGTGGATCTCATCATATCAACCAACACTGTCACATAGCAAGGCCTCGACTAACAACTCTATCTCTCCACAAGATTAGAGCACAATGCTGGGGAGACAAATGATTTATAGACACCTTCATCATTGTATCTCAAGGCACATACCCCATCCGAATGTTCACAAGGTATGTCCTAGGACCATTCCCATCTTGGATTTACACATCCTCATGGAATTTTTTCTTCGACTACACTTACCTATTGGATGCCCTACCTCATCCTCAAAGATTATCGATATCAGTCTTAGATGCTTACCCGATCCTCCATTCTTTCTTCTTAAAGACGACAAGAATGATGTGTCTATCTCTCCATCTTAACTACGAAGGATCTACTCATTCCTATAAAAGGAATATACCCAAGTTCCCTCCTAACTAGGGACTTGCCCAAGCTCTCTCTTAACTAGGGACTTGTTTACAATAGAAACTATTTGTTCTTTCGTGGAGATCATCATACTATCAGTTGCTTGTAGGGCTCCTCCTTTCTGCATCATCATGTCATGGATGAACTTTAACTTCTTTATCATGGAGCCTTCTTCTTCCAGAACTTCTTTGTAGGGCATCAACCTTCTTCTACATTGCTTCCCTTCAACAAAACATAGTGTTGAATCAATAGTCATGTCATCCTTCTCTTTATCGGAAAGTGACCTTGTCATCATCTGGCTATCCTTGCTACCTTATCCAAGTCGTGTTTCTTTCAGGATCTTCCATCCAATCTTAGTTGTAGATGAACTTCTACAACCCTCTTTCGGTAGCCCTGTTACAACCCAACCAGATGCTTTCTTTCAAATAATAAAAAATGAACATCAAATCAACATTACCTCTTTATGATGGCCCTTTTTCATGACATCTGCTTCTTGCAACATCAACATCCTTTCACATACTGTATGAATCCATCTCCAAGACATACATTACCGAGGTTCTCCTTCTCCAACATGTATGTTAGGGTCTTCATACCTTTGTCATTGAGATGTCATTGCTAATCCTTCTTGTTATCAGATATTGATCACTTATCTTATCTTACGTGAATATAGATACATCTTTCACGAACTCTTCTTTCACCTATCTTCACATATTGCTTCCTCGGGATCTTCTATACATAGTTCCTCCATCATAGGAACCCTAGTTGCCAACCACCTCATATTCTTCATGAGGTTATATCATGTCTTCATGTAGAAGAGTTCAAGGCACATTGTATTCTTGCCTTCATGTATCATATAGAAGGAAGAGTTACTTTTTCTTTCATCATGCTTATGAGATAGAACATTCTAACCATTCTATCTACAACTATGTGATGACATGACTTTATCTATCTATTACCAAATATATACATACCTCTTCCTTCATGTGGTCATCTGGACTTTCTTCTAGTAGTTTCCTTTCCTTGCTTGTACCAACTTGACATGCTACACATATTTGTCATCATACCATCATTCTTCTAGATTGTGGATCTCACACTATGTGGAATGTATACTATCTACTTGCTTTTTCTAAGTAGAGGTGAATCTTCTAACAAATATTCCAATGGAGGGTCTTGATGATCGTCATTCTGCAAATGCTTCTTTCTAATGATGATGGGTGTGACAAACTTTTATCTTCCTATCTTGCTAGATGACTTGCTTCAGTCATTCAACTGTTACTTCGGTTATCCTTATATGCTTCCAATGAAGATTCCATGAGCTACTTCCTTTCTATCATGTACTATAACTACTTCAGCCATATAAACTTCTACTTCGGCTATCCTTCCATAACTCTACGATGATGTCATCTCAATCTCTGCTATAATGCATCTTATCATACTTGTGATGCTTTCCATCATGGCAGCTATCTTCTACAAACTGAAAAGAACTAAGTATATGATGTTATCTTAGTCATAGTAAAGGTCTCTTTTTGTTGTCCTTTTTGAGTTTAGGACAATTCCTTTTGAAATGCCCATATTCATTACATTCATAACATTGAATCTTAGACATGTCGATTTTCTTTTGAAATTTTTTTTGAGACTTCTCTTTCTTCCTTCCCATAGCTATATATGCTTGAGTTTTTTCACTTCATCCAACATCGTTCTTTGCCTTTAATTTGGTATCTTCAATTTTGCATAATGACCATAGATCATTGAATGGGGTAGTTTCCTTATTTCCATAGATACTTGATACAAAGTTGCCCCATTCATCTGATAGCGCATTGAGTACAATAGTGGTCATTTCTCGATCAAACATTACTTCTCCTAGGTCTTGTAGTTGATCTCTTATTTGAGATACCCTCATAAGGTATGAGGCTACCTGTTCTTCCTTTGATACCTTCATCTTGTATAGTTCGGTTCTTAACGATTTAATTTTTCCTGCAGTACTTACAGAGAACAATTCCACCAATTTTCCATAGATTTCTTTTGATGTCTTCAAATTTGCTACTTAAGGAATGAGAGAATCCTTTATTGACTCAATAAGGATTCTTTGAGCTCTTACTTCTCCTTTCATATACTTTGAAAGTGCTTGAGATTTCTCTTGAGGAGGTTTGGTGATTGAGCCCATGACATATTTACTAACTTCATTTTCTATGAGGATAAAATCTATTCCCTTCTTCCATGCAAGGTAATTCAATGTCCCAACAAGTTTGTTGTTCTCCTTGCATAAAGAAGTCATTGTAGATTGAGACATAAAATATAGATTACTTGTCAAGTGAAGATGCTCCTTTGATGATGATATCTTCAACTATATGCCTTCTTGATGATGTTGATTTTCACTACTCCTTTGTTGTTGATAATTTAAGATGCCTCCTTAATGATGATTGCTTCCTTGATGATCTTCTTTCTTCAAAAGACAATGCTTCTTTTTTAAGAGAGGGAGATTGCCTTGATTCCTTTGATGATGGAGTGCTCTTTCTTGCTTCCTTGATGACTTGATTTCCTTGATGCTTTTATTATGCTTGGCCCTTATGTATCCTTCTTCAATGGAGTGATCTTCAAGCTGCCTCTTCTTCTTGTCACCTTACCTTTGATACCATGTTAAGTAATCAAGGGCAACTAGATTAGGGTGATTTCTCTTACGTTGATAACTGCTTGTGATGTTCTTTTACTTAACTTGATGTAGTTGTAATTAGTTTCTTCTTCCACTTGATTATTATTGTGTTCTTATCATTAAACAACTACCAAACTATGAATATCAATGAGACAAGAGGACACAAAATGTAGGCTGCTAGCCAGGGCCAAAACCTCTCCCTTTGAGAGGAAAACCCACAAGAATTCTTCTCTTCTTATAGAATCTTCAAGTGTCGAATTCCAAGACCTAAGACCCTTGACAAAGACCCCTCCAAGACCAACTCAACTAAGACCCTTGACAAAGATCCCTCCAAGACCAACTCAACCTTTCCTTAGATGAACCTTTGTCTTCAAAGTCAACCCAAGTCAACCTGCTTCAGAATTGCTTCAACTCTATGTTGCAGGAAACGTTGCCCAGGGGGTCGTTTCCCCAAGGAAACGAAACTGAAACGCTGAAATGCGTACCGTACGGCTTGGAAACGCGTTTCAGGCCGTACTGCCACGTTTCATGTGGGGGAAACGTGGCCCAGTACGACCTGAAACGCGTTTCCAAGTTGTACAACCACGTTTATGCAATAAAGTGATTTTTTGATAGAGGGAGCTATTTAATATTGGAAACAATTTTTTTGAGTAGGGCAGCCTAATGTTCAAACCTATGGCCCTAGTGTTGATATGCAGTTCATGGAAGTAAAAGTGACGTTCTCCTTTATCTTTCATTTTCATCCTTTTACTTAAATTTTTAACATTACCATGAAATGACTTAGGATGTTATAGAGTGGTTTCACCCTCATTGGATTTCGTATGGAGAAATTAGACTTTTAGGTCTCACTCAAAATCCAGCAGACTTATCGTTTTTTCAGGATTGGGGAGATTGCAATGTTTCCATTGCATTTTGTCATGTACTAGGGTATGGAACTTGTATTTAATCAAGAGAACCAAGCCCTCTGTGTAGGGGAGACTCCCAATAATCAAGAGCACCTAGGTCGTTCGACTATGCAGGAGGAGACTCCCAATCAAGCATGAGACAAGAAATTAGAAATTTCTCGTGGCTGATTTTGAATATTGCTATTTTCATTATGTGATCATTCATGAGTAAATGTCATGTAAATTTAGAGACTTATAGTTTATGCATTGACATTGGACAATTTAATCATAATGTAATAAATTAAAATGTATCATGTATGCTTTATGATTGCACATATTTCTTAAATGTCTTAATATATATATATATATATATATATATATATATATATATATATATATATATATATTAAAAAAAAAAAAAAAAAAAGTGTTTCCAAAATTTGAAGTCCACGTTTCTTGCACATATTTCTTAAATGTCTTAATATATATATATATATATATATATATATATATATATATATTTTGCGTTTCCCTGTTTCCAAAATTTGGGGGGGTCACGTTTCGTACCCGTACCCATTTTGGAAACTCGTTTCCGTTTCCCCGTTTTGTGCAACTTAGCTTCAACTTCACAAATTTAGACCTACAATTCCTTGATTGCAATTTCGGCCTAACTGCAGAAACCCTAGATCACACGTGTGGATGGAATATGGTGAGATGTGTCTCCTTTCTCCTTTGCTTGGGGATCTCCTTTCTCTTTAGCAACTTGGCCTTCAAACTTGATCTTTATGAACCCAAACTTCAGCTTCTTCTTGGAAGGTATGCAATTCGGTCTTGCTGCAATAAGATGATGCCCTAACCCTTTCGCACGTGTGGAAGATTGTAGCCCAAAAACAATCCTCTTCAAATTTGGTTTGTCTTCCTTTTATTCTCCTCTTCTTTGCTAGTTATTCTTGTCCTTCTTGTGCTTCAACGAGCTTGATGGATACTCATTTGATGAGGTTGAGTTCTTCCTTATATATTTGCTTATTCTTGTCCTTCTTGTGCTTCAACGAGCTTGATGGATACTCATTTGATGAGGTCGAGTTCTTCCTTATATATTTGCTTCCTTGAGATGTTCGAACAACCCAAATGAGGCCAACTTATCATTGCTAGGCCGTCTTGTCTTCTAGCAGGCTGACTTGGTCTTGGAGGAGGACATTTGTGTGAAATTTTCAAACTGGAAAATATGTAGTTGCAGTGATAGATTTATCTCTCCTACTTATTATTTCAATAAGTTATTATTCAGAAATTTTCTAGCAAATATCGAAATAATTACTACTACAACATTCACAAATATATATGCAAAGAAATAAACAGTAGGGAACATAAGCACAAGAATCAATCACATGTACACAGTTATTTTTGGACAATTGTCCTCGGAAAAACCCAATGCAGGAAAACCAGTGCGACAGATGAGGGTTTTATTAATTTTTCAGCAAATGATATCTTTACAGGGAAATATAATGGCAGATAAATTATGAAACACCTGAGACTGAATTTCCGGCTTCCTCAAACAATTTTCTGACACCCTGATCAGCCCCTGCTGGACCCTGTGTCTATCTGTGTCATTCACTGCGTAGTCCCAGCGTTGGACTACGTAAGTCTGCGTGGGTTCTCTGCGCTGCAGCCTCAAGCTGCCTACAGTGGCCCACTGCTGCCTTCCACCCTTGATCTCGATCACTGCTAACTCCCTCCTCCTTCTGCTTCTGCAAACTCCTCGCTCTGCAACTCTCCCACTGAAATCGAATTCTCTTACTTCAGAATCGATCTACTTCGGGTTTTGAGTGTATGCCCGGCTTGTCTTCCAAATGACCCTCAAGCCTTCTTTTATAATCTTCCTGTAAGAGAACCAACGACCCAGATTAAAGGATTAATCAATGGCTAAGATTAAAACTTGACTTGATCCATGTTTTCTGTTGAAATTTGGTTACCGGAGGACAGGTGGTTCCCTAAGGCTTTGATCTTTGGCCTAGGGAAAAGTGTCCAAAAGAATTTAATTTTTCTCCTAAAGTGGTTTTATAAAGTTATAAAGTAAAATCTAATTTAAAAGTGACTTTAAGTGAAAATGTTACTAAAGTCTAATTTTAAAGTGACTTTAATAAAGTTAATGTAAAACTAGAAAGAAAAAGTGACTTTAGAAATAAATGACTAAGTGGATCTTTATTAAAGTGGGGTGAATTAAAAAATAGAAAGTGAGATTTAAAAGAGCATTTAATCTCAGCCCTAGATCTAAAGCTATTTCAGCCATTGAATTTGGGGATAATCCAAAAGTCACTTAGAGTTTTGTTAAAGGAGGAAACAGAGAGAAAATGTCATTCATTCATTAATTCTTTCATGAGCAGATTGAGAGAAGGAGAAGGAGAAAGCTGAAGAGAATTTTCTGAGCAGTGAGAAGGAGGGCAGCAGCACTAACTTTCAGCAAATCCGTACAGCAGGGTAGAGCATGAAGTTCGAGGCAAGTGGGCACGAATTTCGAGGAGAGAAAACTGCAGATTTTGAGGGAGGCCGTACAACCATTTCGACACTGTTTTCGAGGCTGTTCGTACAGTTTTGAAGGCTGTAATTTCTACTATAATTTTTTTGTTTTGTGGGCACGGAAACTGAGGTGGAGTTTGGCACTGTTTTCGAGATAAGTTCTATTTCGAAGTTGCTGTAATTTTTTTGCTATGTAAATTTCTGCATCACTGTAAAAGCAATATTCAGAAAATAAAGAGAAGCTTTCGAACTGGTTTTCCCCAAGAGTTGTAGGGGGTTTTTCCAGGGTCATGTTGACAAAAAATCACGGTGTTAAAATGTTTTGTGTGGCTGTTTTAGTCTGCTGATTTTTATTTTTGCAATTTCCAGCACTGTGAAAATTTTCCAGAATTCGTGTTTTCAGAAAATATTTATTTTCCAGCTTGTTGAATGTAAGGCTTTGGGAAAGGGCATTTAACTATTTGGAGAAATAAGGTGAAACTGAAAATCAGGGTGGGAAAATAGAAATTTCTACATTTTCTAGAAGATTCACACTCTGACTTATTAATACCGTTTAATTATTTAATTTCCCTGAGTTTAGACTTAGGGTCTTCATTAAAATAATTAATTATTTTAATAAGTCATGAACCGAGTGGAATTTCCACAAACTGTTTCTGGGTTCTTTGGAATGCTGCTGTCCAAGCCTCCCTGGAAGTTTGAGACTTGGAACACTCTCGGATGCTACAAAAATCAACACTCCCTCTTAGTGAGGAAAGTGTTCCAACAATATGCCTTCTGCATGCTGCTCTGCTTTTGAAGCACCCTTTGCGCTGCTGATTTCTAGACGCTACCCCTCATCTGCTGCGCTGTTGCCTTTGACACTGCCACTGTCACTCCTGCACCTGTACCACAACTCCCTTTGAATATCGATTCTATCCATTCCTGCTACTGGAAGGGATTCTTCATCACCCCATTTTCTTTCCGAAGTGGACAAACTTTGTCTTCCCTAGAGCCTTCTTGAGGATGTCTACCACCTGTTCCCTTGTTGGAATGTATTGTAACTGAACAACTCCACGTTGTACACAGTCCTTGATGAAGTGACACCTGATGTCAATATGTTTCGACCTATCATGAAATACATGATTTTTAGAGAGCTTGATGCAACTCTGATTATCGCATAAGATGCTGGTCGCTTCCATTTTCTCCTTGAGTATGTTCACGAATAGTTTTGGAAGCTGTGTTGGCTGCCATATACTCTACTTCTGCTGAACTCAATGCTACGGATTTCTGTTTCATGCTGCACCAAGAAGTTATACCTGATCCTACACTGAAACAGTATCCACTGGTACTCTTCCGATGAATTGAACTTCCAGCCCAATATGCGTCGTTGAAACCACTCAACTTGATATCATTGCTACGGGTGTACTTCAATCCAAGCTCGATTGTTCCTCGAAGGTACCTGAGAACATGCTTGGCGGCTACCCATGTGCCCTCTTCGGTTCCACCATGAACTGACTGAGGGTATTTACAGCATAACAGATGTCTGGCCTTGTATTTACCAGATACATCAATGACCCTATGAGCTGCCTATATAGCGTAGGATCAGCCTCATCATCTTCGGACGTGTCGATTTTCTTCCAGTTGGTGATCATTGGAGTTGTTATGGGTCTACAATCCTCCATCTGAAATCTCTTAAGAATCTCTGTAGTGTATCTCCCTTGACCAAGGAAGATCTCCCCGTTCTACTGCCAAACCTCCAACCTCAGAAAATAGTGCATCTGTCCTAGATCCTTCATGTCAAATTCTTCAGCCAAATTTTTCTTGCAGTCTGTGATGAGCCTTGATGATCTCGTTAAGAACATATCATCTACATACAAAACCAGTATCAAAGGCTCACTCCCTACTCTCAAATAGTAGAGGTTGGGATCTGCGTCACCCTTGACAAATCCCATCTTCTGCAAGTAGCTGTCAATTTGACCATACCAGGCTCTGGGAGCTTGCTTCAGTCCATATAACGCTTTCTTCAATCTACACACATGAGTCTTCTGATCATGTGTCTCAAAGCCCTCCGGTTGTTCTATATACACCTCTTCCTCTATCACCCCGTTCAAGAATGTTGCCTTGACGTCCATCTGGTGAATTTCCCATCCCATCTGCGCTGTAATGGATATCACAGACCTGATAGAGGTGTACCTGGCTACTGGGGTGAAGGTTTCTTCATAGTCAATTCCTTCCTTTTGAGCATACCCCTTAGCCTCAAACCTGGCTTTAAATTTCTCGATGCTGCCGTCTGCAACATACTTGACCTTGTAGACCCCCCTGGATCCTACAACTAATCTCTCCCGAGGTTTGGGGACCACTTCCCCAACATCATTCGTCATGATGGAACTGTACTCTTCCACCATTGCATCAACCCACACCTGGTGCTGAGTTGCTTCCCGAAAACTGGAACGTTCTCCGACTTGAGCAACCAAGGCTTGATACCTCTTAGGCTGCTTACGCTGTCTCTTCTCATTTCGGGGGATTTCGACAAAGTCCTCTGCATCCTTTAGAATCTATCGAAGTTCCCTGCTCGTTCTCCCACTGGTAGTGGGTGGATCTACTGGCTCTCCCTCTTGCAAATCCTCGGGAGACACATCCCTTGGATCCCTATGCCTTGAAGAGACAATTGAATTTTCTGCTGCTGGGTGTTGGGGCTGAACCAAAGGCTCTTCCTCAGAGTGCGTAGCAGGAGGCATCTCACAGGATCTTCTGAAGGCCTTCTTCTCCATGAACTTCACATCCCTTTGCACCATGACTTTACTACTCTCAAGAATGTAGATGCGGTATGCCTTTGCATTCTCGCTGTATCCTACCAAATACTCTTTTTCGGCAGTCATCTCCAACTTCTTCCTCTTATCACTAGGTACATGATAGTAAACTGTACTGCGGAAGATCCTAAAGTGACTCACTTCAGGTTTACTGCCAGCGAAGACACTTTCTGGTGTGATCTTTCCCAGTGCAGCATGAGGAGTCCTGTTCTGAATGTAGATAGCTGTATTAGACGCTTTAGCCCACAAGAATTTGGGCATGTCTTGGTCATACAACATGGCTCTTTTTGCTTCAACAATAGTCTGGTTCTTCCTTTCTGCCACACCATTTTTCTCCGGATTGTATGGAGCTGTCCACTCTCTTTTGATGCTTTCCTTTGCGTAGAATCCAGTGAACTCTTTATCTATGTATTCACCACCATTATCTGATCGCAACACCTTGATCTGCTTCCCTGTCAAATTTTCTACCAGAGCCTTAAACTCTTTGTCTCGATTGAAGACTTCATCCTTGGTCTTCAAGAAGTAGATCCAGGCTTTTTTGGAATGGTCATCAATGAAGGTGACGAAATATTTGGCACCACTAAGAGCTCTAGCGGACATTGGTCCACATATATCTAAGTGTATTAGATCCAATACACCCTTGGCCCTATTGTTGCTTCTCTGATATGCTACCTTGGCATATTTTCCCAATACAAACCCCTTGCAAACATCATCTTGTTTAGTGCTCAGTTCTGGAACACCTGTGACAATCCTCTGGCGAGTTCGCAATGCTCCATGATGCAAATGCCCCATTCTTCTGTGCCATAGCTCATTCAAGTCCATTTCATCTGTGTTGCCGATTAGTGCCATTGGAGATTCACGCTGTAGCTTGTACAACTTGTTGCTTCTTACCCCGATCTGTGTCTTCTTCTTCCAACTGGGGTGCTTGATGTAGACTCTATTGCCAATAAAGTAGACGTCATAACCTCGGTTTTGAAGTTGAGACACTAAGAGCAAGTTCATCCCCAACCCGGCGCATGCAGCACATTAGTGGCCCAGATTCTATTTCTCGCCTCGGTTTGAAAAACTACGATACCTCTTCCATCGGGAGTGCATTTTGCTTTATTACCCATGGTTTTTTTGAAATTCATCTGCTCTTCTTGGAAGTCGGAAAAACAATCCTGTACTTCATTCATGTGAGCAGAGGCTCCACTGTCAATATACCAAACATCAGAAGAAGTAGTGCTCGATACACAAGCAAAATATTCCTCAAGTTTGGATGCCAATACAAAGACATCATGATCCATCTTTTCTATCATGCTTCTTCCCCTTCCTGGAGAACTGCGTGAGCCCTTCTGCGTTGTTGCTGCAACAATAGATTTCCGTTCACTGGTTGATTCCCCCTTCTTGTTATTCATCTCTGGCTCTAATACCATGTGAAATTTTCAAACTGGAAAATATGCAGTGGCAGTGATAGATTTATCTCTCCTACTTATTATTTCAATAAGTTATTATTCAGAAATTTTCTGGCAAATATCGAAATAAATACTACTGCAACATTCACAAATATATATGTAGAGAAATAAACAGTGGGGAACATAAGCACAAGAATGAATCACATGTACACAATTATTTTTGGACAATTGTCCCCGGAAAAACCCAATGCGGGAAAACTGGTGCAACAAATGAGGGTTTTATTAATTCTTCAACAAATGATATCTTTACAGGGAAATATAATGGCAGATAAATTCTAAAACACCTGAGACTGAATTTCCGGCTTTCTCGGACAATTTTCTGACACCTTGATCAGCCCTTGCTCGACCATGTGTCTATCTGCATGATTCATTGCATAGTCCCAGTGCTAGACTGCCTAAGTCTGCGTGGAGACTGCATGGGTTCTCTGTGCTATAGCCTCAAGCTGCCTCCAGTGGCTCACTGCTGCCCTTCATCCTTGATCTCGATCACTGCTAACTCCCTCTTCTTTCTGTTTCTGCAAACTCCTTGCCCTGCGACTCTCCCACTGAAATCGAATTCTCTTACTTCAGAATCGATCTCCTTCGGGTACTGAGTGTATGCCCGACTTGTCTTCCAAATGACCCTCAAGCCTTCTTTTATAATCTTCCTGTTGGAGAACCAATGGTCCAGATTAAAAGATTAATCAATGGCTAAGATTAAAACTCGACTTGATACATGTTTTCTAGAAGATTCACACTTTGACTTATTAATACCCTTAAATTATTTCATTTCCCTAAGTTTAGACTTAGGGTCTTCATTAAAATAATTAATTATTTTAATAAGTCATGAACCGAGTGGAATTTCCACAAACTATTTCTGGGTTCTTTGGAATGTTGCTGTTCAAGCCTCCTTGCAAAGTTTGAGACTTGAAACACTTCCGGATGCTACAAAAATCAACAATTTGACTCTTTTGACTCTAAATAAATTTCTTTTACATGGTACAACATGCCCAATATGGTCTTTAGATATGACAATGACTTCTTTGACTTCTAGACTTTATGACGAAGCCCTAGAAGCACACAATGGGTGCTTGACCTATAAATAAATTAACCTCGAAAATGAAACCCATGCTACAAAATAACAATAAATTTTCTTCTCTTTACAAAAAATTATGATTACATGAGACATTATGAAGACCGAACCTAGTTACATATTTCAGTTTTCAACAGTCAGCTCCACTCTCTTGCATAAACAGCATAAACAAATGCCAGGTTCAGATTGTACCACTTCTCAATATCATCAAATTTCTCCAATTTTTCACCTCTTTCTCAAAGTCAGGTACAAGACTTGACCTCCGTGGTTGTTGGTCACCTTCCTTTGGAGGGTTCTCATCAGACGTACAAAATTATTAGGTTGAAAGATTCTTATGTCAAGTCCTTAAAAGAAAGTCAATATCTTGATAGAAATTTCCCAAATAAGTCTCTGCATTCAATAATTTTTCGGAAATTGGAAGCAGAGGTGTGGACTTTGACTAAACTTCTGATCTCGAGGTTGTTGTGCTCTCAGTTGAAATATGCTTCTCGGATATTAACTTTTTAGCTTTTTCATATAAATACAGAGGCTGAGCAACAGGGCCTAGGCTTGTGCAGCTTGCCAATAATTGATGTTTCAGGATATTATGATCTTCTTTCTAAAACTTCCATCTGTGCAAGCTTGTAAATTCTGGGGAATTCCATGCGAAGCTACAGATGGTAGAAATTTTCAGGGCCTGAAATCTTCGGGTTTGCTTTCTCTATATCACACAGTGGCTGTAATGAAAGTGTAGCTGGTTTTGGCAGCTTCTTTTCATCTTACTCCTAGAGACTTGAAAGGAGTTGGCATATTGAATGGCTCTATTTGAATTTGCTTCTGCTGCTTGTGGTCAACTCTGCCTTTGGGTATGCAACATACTTCAGCTTGCTGGTTTTCTGAGTTCCTGATCCTGTAGGTATGAAGAGTTTCTTCTTGCATACTGGTACATTTTCTGAGATTCAGGAGCAGTCGTCTCTGGCTGAGGTTTCTCCACTTCATTTGGAATTGGGCTTTCTTCATCACAGCCCCTAGCCTTAGTTTGGCAGTCATTGGTGGAAAAAGATCTGTGTGCAGATTCAGCCAAGGTCCAAAGGCGTCCAAAGGCCATAGCTTCAGCAGCAATTACTGTCTGAACCTCAGCACGAAATTTATTTGTGATTTTTATCGAATTAGCAAAACCAATGAACTTTTAAAATCAGGGTCTCTTACTAATTCAACCTTTTGACCATGAAAACCAAGAGACCATTTATCTTTCATAGCATAAACATAAACATATGATAATTTACTTCATGAGCCAAGCATTCCAACAAAATCCTTTCACCATTCATCACAAGAAGAGAACATTCCACATACAAAATTTTGCTTGCTCCAATAAGTTCGCTCACTTGTGATATCCATAGATATCCATAACAAAAACTTGAGATATCCATAGATATCCATAGCAAATTTAAAAGATCAAAATTTCAGACTAGCAATAGGATTTCTCCCTCACAACTCTATGAGAAAATGAGGTGAGAGCTCTCTCTATTTATAGTGGAGGTTCTCATCATTACAATAAAATAATATTTTCTAAAGCTAAAATCCCCTTATTTCCCCTATATGGGGAAAAATACCTTCTCTAACAATTAATTAATCTGAATAATACAAGTAATTAATCTAAATAATACAAGATGTGGCTTTTAATGCCAGATGAACAAAAACTAGCAGCATGAGCCCACACAAGTGACCAATCTCCAACAAAAGAGGGAAAAAATGGGGCGTTGGTGCAGCGTCCAGTCTCCAAAGGCCCTTCAACTGTGCTTACTTCTCCAATCAAGTATTCTTTTGTTCATCCAAAGTTGGCACATAAGCCCCATTTGCCACAACACTCCATTTCTTTTTATGTGGGTCCATACTCATCGTGTTTTAAATAGAAGCGTGGGTAGAAATCCCACAAAGGTGATCAAATAACTACCCCAAAATGGCCAAGCTCTCCCCAAAACAGCTTTTAATAAGATGTTCTCACATCATCTAATAAAAGGGAATAAACCCTCCAAAAGTGATCTATGACAATCCCCTAAATCAGAGTGAAAAGGCCTCTTCAAATCGACCATTCCAAAGGTCGACTTCAAACTCAAAACTTGCAGTCAGTCCCAATCTATCCTTCATTACATGTCAGCTCAACATATTTAGCAAAGATCAAACACGTAAAAGTTGGCCGTAAAACAAACTCTTTTTTTTATCGAGTACACACACACACCTCACTTCTATTACGCTTTGACAATATACCTGCACTCTGATTTTGCAATGAAGGCTACTGCAGGTCCGAAGGATCTTCATGAAGAAACTACGACCCATCAAAGTGACCTTACCCTGCTGCTAAGAGTGGCTGCAATTATATACACAATACTTCTGTGCCTTAGCTGAAGAAGTCAGTCGAGGATCATTACTTCAGGAAACCAGGTTTGCATGCTTAGTAAGTGCTCTTGCAACTAGCTGTTACCTTCAGACTCTACTAAAATCTCTGCTTACAGCACTGATTCAGGAAGAGCTCGAGCCAGAAAACTTTTAAGGCATGTAGCCCAAATCTGCTACAGGCATTGCTCAAAGCAATTTATTTCCATGGTACACACAGTTTGTGATTCATTTTGGTGTAGGTGGTCTAGCTCACCATCTTGATGATGTCTCCAATATACTGCTGGAGCTGGTATATACTTTAAATGATCCAGAGCTCTTGGGTATGAACTGTGTGCCTTATCTACAGCTACCAGGTAGCTAACAGGTTCTCCTAATGTGATTCAAGTTATCACTGATAATGCAGAAAATTGTATGGGAGCAAGTAAAATCACTAGGCAAGTTCATCCATACATCTTTTGGTCTAGGTGTTATGTGCACACCTTGAACCTTTTGATGCATGATATTGTAAAGCATAAAGAATGTGGATGGATTAATGACTTGGACAAGAGAAACAAATAACTCATCAATTTTTATTTTTATTTTATTTTATTTTTATTTTTTTATGAATTACTTTTATAGCACTAACTCTAGCTTGCAGCTACTTAAGAGTAAAACTATATTTCTTAGCTATTTCCTCACCTTTAGGCACCTATTGAGGGTGAGACAACCTTTGGGTGCTATGGTGATACCTAATGCATGAGATGAATTAAGCACAGATAGAGATGGTGCTAATGCAGTGAAGGAGACTGTTCTTGATAGAGATGGTGCTAATGCAGTGAAGGAGACTGTTCTTGACAGTCATTTTCGGACACAGGTTCCATATATTTTGCAATTCACCTAGTCAATTTATCACATGATTAAGGTTGCAAATTTAGATTAGGCAATCATTGGGGTGGTGTATGAGCAGATGGATAGCATGCTAGGGAAGATTAATGACATTGTTCAACCTAGAGATCTCAACTTGTATAATCATATTTGTGTAGAGGTGAAAAATGGCGAAAAATGCTAAATATTCCTCTACATGCCTTAGCATATGTGCTAACACCTAAATATTATCATGTATCATGGCTTTTATCACTAGCACTTGGTGGTTGGTTTGAGAAAAAATCACACTAAGATCCAAGGTTCAAGCTGGTTATATGAAAGCATTAGACAAATTGGCCCCAAATGAGGAGTGTGAGACCATATGGAGACAATTGAGCCAGTACATCCTTAGCAATGGCGCCTTTGGGACGAACCATGCAATTAGACATTGAGGGAATTTGAGTTCTCTTGAGTGGTGGAACATGCATGGCGGTGCTAACCCACAACTACATTTGGCAAAACAAGTGCTTTCATAGGTGGTGAACACTTCTTATTCAGAGAGGTGTCGGAGCACCTACAATTTCATCCATAGCATAAAAAAATAGGTTGAATGTAAATTGGTCAGAGAACTTATTTTATGTTCATTACAACTTGCGATTGTTGTCCTATTACTGCAAGGAGGCAAAGATGGATAAAAATTTGAAGATTTGGGGCAACTATCCAAAGGAGAATAATTTGGGGGATGGAGTATTAGTTTTAAAGCAATTGGAGAATGTTCTTATGGATGATGATGATCGTGCGGAGATGCTACCGCCATCCGTTGCCATGGTCCTTATCTCTAGGACTCTAGCTCCAACACTTGGGGATTCATCTTCAATTTTGCATACATTCTTCTACATTGTTTTGTTCTATTTCAGCTCCACTACCACCACGTGGAGGCCCACACAATAGTTGTGATGGTTCAAAGAGGAAGGAATAGTAGATAGAATCATATATATTAGAATACTTGTTTCTCCTTTTTCATTACTTTATATGTCATAGATGCTAGATTCGTAGTATTTAGCAACTAGCTTAGTTTATTGTTTTGGATCTTTCAGTCTTCATACTTTAGTTTGTAGATGGCCTATTTTGTGAACATAACTATTTGGTCTTGACTTATGTTATTGCTGACAATTGTTGGATAAACTATTTCATTCCATAAGTTAGTGGTCTCCTTTCTATTATGTGGCTTAAAAATTTGTATGATTGTTTCTTATCAATGTTCCACCAAGTTTCTAGGAACGAGGAGACCGCACAAGGGGGATGTGTCAGAGCACCCCCAAATTTTAGGGAAATTCAGAGGCGACAGGGGGATGTTGGGGTATCTCTATCTATCTATCTATTATAAATATGATTCAAATTCAAATTCAAATTCAATAATGAAATAAAGAAATAGATTGGTTCATACATCATAAATGATTCATTGAAATAGAATTAGTAAAATATTGTATACATTTATTTAAATTTATCATTCATCATTCTAAAATCTACATTGATTTAAATTCATCATTCACATTCTAAAATATACATTGATTTAAACTCATTATTCATTGTTCTAGAATATGATTATACAAAGAAAATTAGTAGATACTAAAGTCTGAATATTGGAATAGTAAATTATAAATACTTAAACTAAAAAATAGTAAAGAGTAACGAGTGGAAGACTTGATACGAAGTCATCAGTTTCTAGATTCAAGACTCAAAAGTTAAAATTGAGAATGAATAATGGACAATGAACCAATGTTATCAAAACTGTTGCTTCAAAATCTAGTAGGTCTCGTGAGGGGAGCTCATAAGACAAGAGCGAGGCCAAGTGGCAACACTATGTAAGGTCACCTAAAGGATATATAAAGACCAAGGGTTAGATGTGACAAGGAATAGGATAAGGAGAGATACTCTACTTAAGAACCAAGGCTCAACTAGCTCACAAGAGCGAGGCCAAGTGGCAACACTATGTAAGGTCACCTAAAGGATATATAAAGACTAAGGGTTAGATGTGTCAAGGAATAGGATAAGGACATATACTCTACTTAAGAACCAAGGTTCAACTAGCGCAAACAAGGCAATGCGTTCCCTCCATGAGGCTTTATTAGGGCACAAAGTGACCTAGGGTTTTAGAATAGGGAAGGTCAATAGGCTTACCTAAGGTCACAAAGCCAATAAAATGCTTGAAATAGATAAATATGATCAATTTGTGGCACAAGCCTTCAACAAGCCCCATGTTGAAGACTAGGGTTTAGCTAAGGCAAAAATTACCTAGGGCAAAGGACATTAGCCCTAAAATGGAAGAATTAGCCACAAGAAGAGGTTGATTTTGAAGCAATGACCTCACAACCAAGTTTTGAATCCCTCCACAAGGCAACACAATAAGCCTTGTTGATTTTTGTGTAGCTTGGGAAGTACTCCAAGCCCTAGTGTTTGAGGTCAAAGCACCACAAGTAGGCTTGTGGGCTAGAAACCCAAGCTTGGGGGTTTTTGCACCCATCGACATCTGGGCCAAAACCATGATGATTTTTCAACATGTGATGGATGAGGATGGTAGTGTTCGTCGAGACGATTCTAATGCAACGAGAATCATCTGATTCCGAATTGTCGTTGAAGAGATGAATTTTTGAAGTTGACAAGTAATTATTGGTTTTCAAGTCATGTAGGCTTGAAGTAAAATTTGTCCAATAGATGTGTCTCTTCACTAATTTGTGGAGCCCCTCATTTGGATATAAAAAGAGGGTGAATTGATGTGTTTTAGGCATCCATTTGGTGCAACGTCCTCTCAAGAAAAGGAGCTCTGAAATTAGCCCTAGCCGCAACAAGGAGAGGCCTAGACAACATGGAGGAGCAGGTCCGAAGTCTGCAATGGAGGCCGAGTGAGGAGGTTGGTGCGAAATGTCTTTGGGCTATCCGAGTTGCTATTTTGATGGCTGAGTAGGCTTGCTATAAGGCCGAGTTGTTAAGGGATAAGGACACTGCTGTTGGAGGTGTGTTTGGGCATTGTTTGGAGGGTCAGTGCTACAACAGGGCTATTGTGTTAGGCCGAAGGCCATAACACAAAACCAATAGCTGCGTAAGGGGTGTTTAAGGGGAGATACCCATCCTAGAGTGCAACGTGGCAAGGAAGAAGCCCTCCCAAGGAGATACCTTATAGGGCTTGCTTGCTCACTGTTAGGTGGAGTTAGGGCTGCAACACGTGCCCTAACCAAGGATGTCACAAACAATGAAGTCAAACATCATTACAACAATACCTTTGGAGGGATGTTGGGTCAAATATTTTGACCAGAGCGTGGATCAATTGATAGGCAGCTTGATGAGGACTTGGGAGTTGTTTGGAGGAGCCCACATGGACTGTTGGGAAGCCTACCAAGCAACCAAGGTGACAGGAGGCACATCATATGAGAGACAAGAGGAAAACAATGAGTATTGTAGATGTTCCCTTGGTTGATGAGTTGATGGTGTCCTAGGTAAGTACATTTTGATGTGCCCAGATTGTTGAATTTCCACGACCTTGGGTGGATAGTCTTAAAATCTCCGACGCTACCAAACCAAGAATCTCAACGGAACTACTTTGCACAAAAAAATATAAACAACAGTAAATCACATATGCACAGAATATATATAACTTTTTAATTTTTCAACCCAACTTCGTCATATTAACAACATATAATACAACAATCTAGGGCTCCTGTACCAGGGATAATGTCCCTCATACATCCACTAGTACAAGATACAAAACAAGACACTCTAACCATCTGGCTATAGTGCAATTTCTCAACCCTCTCGGTCATACCCTGTACCTTCCTGGTCCTTCGGCTCTCTATCTGCAACTCCTGCCTCTATCGATGCTCCAACTCCATCTGGCCACTAAATCTCGACTGTCCAATTTGCTCTCTAGTCGTCCCTTCGTTCATCAGGGGCAAAACACATCGAGACTCTTGTTCAGTTGTTCACAAGCTCCACTTGTGAACAACTCTCAATCTGCCCACTGCTACTCCTCAGCTACTCAAGGACTTCAGCCCATTATGGTCTTCCTGCACTGCAATGATGAAGACCAACATAGGGCATGGAGGGCTGCCACCTATCACTGTAAGATGTCCATCTCCCACAATGAACATGGGCTAGGAGGACTACCCATCATCTGTTGTAGAAGTCCTTCTCCACACACAAGTCTCGAGATCCTCAATCCTACTCTTGGTTGATCAGACCCTTGAGCTCCTCAACTGCTAGGCTAGCAGTCACCTTTTTCCATCAAGGCGCTGCACTTCGGATCTAACTTGGACACTATCACGTTGTCCTCCAACATACCATAAGTGCCCAATATCGTCCACACTTGTTCCTCTCACGTCGCCCTCCAACAGTCCATGAGAGAACAAGTCCATGTTGTAGCATTTGCTCCTAGTTAGGGAATCCCCACACTTGGGAGACCCTTACACATGGCTGCCCACAGACTTCACCAATCTGCCCTTTGCTCTGCAATAGAGGAGCTATTGTGAAAATCTAGGCACCTCAATGTGTCCTCGCCTAGGACACCATCAATCCATCATACAAGGGCCCATTTGCAACACACCTTGTTGCTGTCCTCTTGCCTTTCGATCTGATGCGCCTTCTGTCACCTTGGCTGCTTGGTAGGCCTCCCAACAATCCATGTGGGCTATTCCACTGTTATGAAACCAGCTCAAAAAATAGAAGAAAATAGAGATCAACGCCATAGAAATAAGCCACTTCGAGGGGGAAACCTCCCTTACATTACATAAATGAACAATTCTTGGATGATACAAATGACAAAACCTCCTTCTATGCATAGGTCTTCCATGGTCTCAGCTAATTCTCTGGCAGAGCCTTAATATGGCAAGGGCTAAATAATAACAATATTTAGTTCACAATTTTATGATAAATAGAAATTTACACTAACAACGATAAGGGACTACACTGTGTCACTCGGGATAACACTTCCCCTCTCCTTCAAACAAGTGTTGTCCTCAACGCTTGGGAAAATTAATTCTAGTAGTGTACAACATAAATTCTTTTCATCCCTCCATGTAGAATCTTCGTTGGGTAAGTTCTTAACTTGATGAGATACTCTAAATTGATCGATTTCGTAGTTGTCGAGTTCTTGTTTCTGTCACTGCTTCAGGTTCCAATACGATTTTTCCTTCCTCATCAAGTTTTAGCAATATTGTTTGAACTGGAAGTTTGTCACCTATAACCCTCTTTAAGCATGAAACATGGAAAATCGTGTGCACTCGAGAAGAAGCAGGAAGCTCCAATTTGTATGCCATAGTACCAATATTTTGCAACACCTTGTAAGGACCGTAGTACTTTGGTGATAATTTATTATCCTTCTTAGCTTTCTTGAGGGAAATTTGTTTGTATGGTTGTAGCTGTAAAAATACCCAATCTCCTACATCAAAACTTCTATTTTAACACTTCTCTCTCTACGATCTGCTTGTTGTTTCATTAGCGATTTTGTGCCAAATTTGATTATCCTTTAGAAGTGACTTCTTGTTGATGCTCGATGTGGTCTTCCACTACTTGAACCTTCGAATTTTCTCTTAAAGATGATGTGATGGATGGTGGATGATATCCATAAAGTGCCATAAATGGGGTCATTTTTGCTGCAGTATGGAAGGAAGTGTTATACCACCATTCAGCAGGAGGTAACCACTTGACCCATTGTGTTTGTTTATCAGATACAAAACAACGAAGATATCCTTCCAAACATTTATTTACTATCTCAGTTTGACCATCAGATTGAGGATGATAAGATGAGCTATGAGCTAATTGAGTACCCAAACAAAGAAATAACTCCGTCCAAAAATTTCCAGTAAAAATGGGATCTCTGTCGCTCACAATAACCCTTGGGCTTCCATGTAGCTTTTGAATTCTGTCCATAAATGTAGTAGCAACTGTACTTGCTTTAAATGGATGAGATAATGCACAAAACTGTGCATACTTGGTAAGTCTATCAACTACCACCATGATGACATTCTTTCCTTCGGACTTAGGTAAACTTGTGATAAAATCCATTGAAATCTCCTCCCAACATTGAATTGGAATGCATAAAGGTTGTAGAAGACCCGAGGTCTTAATTGTCTCAACTTTATTTTGCTGGCAAACCAAACATTCCGCCATAAACTTTTGAATATCTTTTTTTTTCACAGGAAAAATCGTAGCTTCTATTAATAAAATAAAAGTTACATGTTGTATATGCAGAGTGCATATTCAAATCAACAATAAAGCTGGCTATAAATAGCAGTAAGTAGCAGAAAATAAATACATTTGTTTAGTGTCCGCATAAATACATGTTGTATGACAACCATCAAATATCTGTGTACAAAAATGCTATAAGTAACATAAACAAAAATAATATGGAATAACCATTGATGGGGGTTCACCCTATCCTATGATCAGGTACAAAAGGACGATGAAAATACTGGTAAAAAGCGTGATCATTCTGCTCCTGTATCTCCATGTGGGCATTCAGTAAGTGCGTCGCCTCCTTGGATAGGAGATTGGAAATTGCATTCCTCTCCCTGTAAATATGTTGACAAAAGATGTGATCAAATTGTGTTTTGTACTAAATAACCTCTTCCAAAATGCTCTGAACTGTGTGATCGTGACAGGTTGTGTGTTGGTTGAACCAATCAATGATAATTTTGGAGTCGCCAAAGATTTGTAGATTATGACAGTTTTTAGTGATAGCAAATTGGAGAAGATACAAAAGACAGGAAAGTTCAACAAAATTGTTGGTGCCACGCCCAAGACCGATCTTGACTTTGTAGAAATGAAGAGGAGTGAGATGTAGAAGGAAACCACCTCCACAGTCATGTACTTGTGCAGAGCCATCAAAGCATGCCCAAGGTAGGGACATATTAATATGTTCAGGGGTGATAATCCGGCGAGGGGTAGGTGGAGGATAATCCAGAATCATATGATAGATGGAAATAATGTGAGCAGCATATGAGGTCGAATTATGGGGAGTGTTATGGAAGATGGCTCGATTGCGGGCTATCCAGATGCCCCAACAAAATAAAATAGGTAGATTGCGAAGCCTGTGGGGGATGGCAGATAGCCACCAAGTCTCCCATGCAATGGATACAGATGGCCCCTCCCAGCGAAGTCTAAGGTTGATGGAGGAGTTTATAAGACGCTAGAGATCTTGTATAGCTGGGCAGTTGAGGAAAAGGTGTAATGTGTCTTCGACGACTGTAGCACATAGGGAGCATCTATTGGGTCCAATTTGAGATCATTTTTGTAGATTGGCCCCCGTAGGTATTTTATTAGTGAGAATGCACCACATAGATTTAAGGCCATCCCAAAAGAATTCTTTCTTTACCCTGTGGTAAGTTTTTAAAAATCTTGAGTGTCCTCCTAAAGGAGAAATGTGCAATTCCAAAAGAATATTTTGTTTTAGTTGGGAATTATTACAATGATATAAGTGATCTTTGTACCATAAGGAATCATTTTTCCAACTAAATGTTTCAGATGTACTAGGATCTTGCTGCAACTTTTGAATGAGTGTCCACACTTCTTCGTCCTTGTCCCATTCATCCCTTGCTTCGGTTATCCAATCTGGTTGGATAATAGAAATGGCACAAAGCAATGCTTCCACCTCTTCATTCTTTCTTGAGAGTGCATCTGCAACAACATTTAGCTTCCCTTTTTTGTAGATTATTTCAAAGTCACAACCCAACATCTTTGTGACCCATTTTTGCTGCTCTTCTGAAGATAGTCTTTGTTCCAAAAAGTGTTTAAGACTATCATGATCATTTTTTACCTTGAAGTGTCTTCCCATTAGGTAAGTTCGCCATTTCTTTAGTGCATGCAGTATTGCTAACATTTCCTTCTCACAAATAATTAGTTTTTACCTTGAAGTGTCTTCCCATTAGGTAAGGTCGCCATTTCTTTAGTGCGTGTAGTATTGCTAACATTTCCTTCTCATAAATAGCTTTCTGTAAATACTTTTCTTTGATTGGATGACTTTCAAAAGCAATGGGTCTTCCTTTTTGCATTAAAACAACACTAATTCCATTTTGTAAATTTTTGTAGATGTTCTATGCTTGATGCAACTTTACTTTTTATCCCCAATATCAGTCAACAATCACTTAAACAAGAAAGTAAAATGCAGATAGAACATACCAGTAGATCGATAGAAGACAAGCCAAAAATATATGTGTGTTGGTGCATTACGACGGTCAACAGGATGCTTCAACCAGCAAAGTCTCAATATGGTCAGCCAACCAGAAGTCTCACACGACCCTCTAGGATAGCCAGATCAGTCAACCCAAAAGTCAATGAAAGTCAACGTTGTCACAGTCGACTGTCAATGCAAACAACAACATCGAGAAAGTCAAAGTCAACATCCAGCCTCGGTTTTTGTGCCAAAAAATGCAGATTGATGAGATCGAAGTTTAGGGAGAGTTTCGGGTCAATTTGACCAAGCGTTGACCAAAGTCAACACTGGTCAATTTTTGCGCTGGAAACCCTAGACAATTTGAAACCCGAGCTACTGCTTTTTCCCACGTGTGAGCGAAGAAGAGACTCCAATAGATGATCGAACCAATCATATGAGGAGAGAGAATGTGATGTGATGGATGAGTGAAAATGACCTCCAATGTTGACCTATTTATATCCATTAGTGAGGGTGTGACACAACTGCTGGGGCTTCAAGCCTACATTTCATTTCAGGCCGACCTGCGCATATTTTGAATAAATTCAAAATAAATGTTCTGCTCATTGGATCAAGATGATCTTTAGATTGATCTTGCACCTTTCCGAAAGAGGAATCCAATAAAAATATTGACTTCTTCATCTGAGCATCACAACATAGAGTTTGGACTTAGTTGTCCAAAATTAACACTCCCTCTCAACTAGGGAGAACTCCATCTACTTGTGGCATCCAAACATCATGCGTCATCCCATCGTAACTTTCTTTGCTGGCTTCTTTATTTCGGAACAAAAGTGTGCCAGTCATAAAGACATCATTCCCGGCTGACAGATTCAACCCAAAGGTCCGAAAACTCTATAGGACTCAAAAAGAGTCTCATACCAACCCAAAGTTGGTTTATCTGACCTGAAGTCAGTAGGAGGTCCAAAACCTCACTAGACTTGATCCCAGATCAAGTGGTTGGACCATGCCATCGTAGACATAGAGACGGAAATCTTTGATGCGTCCATTAGTATTTGCTATTGGTCTCTAGCTTTTCTCACTTCATTTTCCAAATGAGAGGTACTTCCCATGAGTTCGGGACTCAATGGGTAGGATGCATATGGGGCATAGATCATGAGAGATGAATCGACTCAATCATCATAATGGTGGGGCAGAAGCACCACAAGGTTCGGCAAGCCAAGCCCCGTGTGTGCTTATAGTTCCGAGAAGCTATCCCCAAAGCCCCCAGAGCTCCCAGAGCTCATCGTCCAAGAAGACCCTCAACATAGGGTCTTTCCACGATACCAAGATTCTCATGGAAGGTTAGGAACTTGACCTTCCCCAAGGGATTTGTGAGAATGTTCGCGACCTGCTCATCAGTTCCTATATGATTGAGCCTTACACTGCCTCACTGTAGCATATCCCAGATAAAGTGGTACCTGATATCAATATGCTTGAATCGATCGTGGAACACGGGATTCTCGGACAACCGAATCCCACTCTGGTTATCATAGAGTATCACAGTGGTATCTAGCACATGCCTGAACAACTCACTGAAGAGCTTTTGCAACCAAACTGCTTCACAATAGGCCATACTCACTGCAATGTATTCAGCCTCCGCGGTGCTCAAAGCCACCGACTTCTACTTCTTGCTCATCCATGATATCGAAGCAGATCCAACTGTGAAGCAGCATCCCATTGTGCTCTTACGATCCACCACACTGCCAGCCAATCGACATCAGTATATCCATGGAGTGTCACGCTCTCGGTAGTGTATCTCAGCCCATGGTTTATCGTGCCCTGAAGATATCTCAGAAGATTCTTGGCACCAGCCCAGTGAATGTGATGAGGTTCAACCATATGTTGACTAAAAGTGTTCACTGCAATCATACATCCGGACGGGTGTTCACTAAGAACATCATGGCCCCTACGAGTTGACGATACTCAGTAGAATTTGCTAGCACGGGCCCAACAGCGCCGCCACTCAACTTATTAAAGTTGAGCTCCATCGGTGTCGACACAGACTTACAGTCCACCATTCCAAATCTTCCCAGAAGCTTCACAATATATTTTCCTTGAGAAAGGAAAATCTTGCCAGGTCTTTGCCAGACCTCCAGGCCTAGGAAGTAATGCATCAGTCCTAGGTCCTTCATCTCGAACTCAACATCGAGCTCCCTCTTGCACTGATGAATGAGAGGGTCAACACCTGTCAGGAAGAGGTCGTCCACATACAACTCTAGAATGAGAGGCTTTTCTCTATCAACCTTGAAGTAAAGGTTTAGATCAACATTACTACGAGTTAAGCCCAACTTCATCAGGTAGCTATCTATCCTCTTATATCGTGCTCTGGGTGCTTGCTTCAACCCATAGAGGGCTTTCTTCAACCTGCAAACATGGGTGTCCCGATCCTGGACTTCGAACCCCAAAGGTTGCTTCACATACACCTCTTCCTTTATCGCACCATGCAGAAATGCGGTCTTCATATCCATCTGATGAAGATTCCAACCTTGCGTAGCAGCAAGGGCTATGATAGATCGAATGTTGGTATATCGAGCCACAGGTGCAAATATGTCATCATAGTCTACACCTTCTTTTTGAGAGAAGCCATGGGCAACAAATCTTACCTTGAACTTTTCATCACTTCCATCAGATCCATGCTTGATCTTATAGAGCCATTTCGAGGTGACAACTTCTTTGTCCTTCGGTCTCAGAACCGCATCCCATACATCATTTTTCATAATGGACTCATATTCTTCGTGCATAGCATCCTTCCAGACTTGATGCTTTATGGCTTCCTCAAAAGATCCAGGCTCAAATTGTACGATAATACTCGTGGCTGCTAGATACCCTTGGTATCTATTCGGCTCCTTGCTTTCACAGAATGTCCCCCTTGGGGCCATATGTCCCTCGACATCCTCGAGAGTGTCCCTCAGCCATGATGGTCTCTTCCTCATTGAAGGAGGTGGATCAATAGGTCCATCGATCCTTCAACATCAGTCATCATCTCATCCTTCAGTTCTTCTTGGTTTCCAGGCCTTGCTTCATGATCTTCCTCAGATCTCGGAAGATTGATTACTTTCCTCAGGGAAGCATCTTCGTCAAAGGTAACATCGTGGCATATCTCCACTTCCCTTTGACCAGGCACATAGACTCTATAGGCCTTCGAAGTTTAGCTGTAGCCCACAAACATTCCCTTCTTTCAGAAGCATCTAGTTTGCTCCTCTTCTCCTTCGGTACATGAAAATAGATAAGACATCCAAAAACTCTAAAATATGAGACGTCAGGTTTCTTACCTGAGAAAACCTCTTCGAGTGTTTTGGAGTCCAGAGCAGAATGCAAGCATCGGTTTTGTATGTACACAACAGTGTTCGCAGCTTCTCCCCACAGAAACTTCGGTAGACCTTCGTCACATAGCATGGCATGGGCAGCTTCCACAATGGTCTTGTTCTTTTTTTCAACAATGCCATTCTGCTCAGGAGTATAGACAGTTGTGGTCTCCCTCTTGATGCTAGCTTCTCTGCAAAAGTTCTTGAACTCGTTCGTCTCATATTCAGTGCCATTATCGGTCCTCAATATCTTGATCTTCTTCCCTGTTGAATTTTCTACGAAGGCTTTGAAGGTACGAAACCACATGAAAGCCTCATCCTTCTTTTTCAAGAAGTATATCCAGGTTTTGCGAGAGAAGTCGTCTATGAACTTCATATAATAAGAACATCCTCCGAAGGATGTCACGGGCATCATACGAGACAAATCAAAATGTACTAATTGCAAGACATCAAATGTCTTTGTGACGCTTGAGGGGAAAGGTCCCCTTGTATTCTTTTCTTCGGCACAAACTTGACATACACCTTCATGATCATTTGTGAACTCGGGCATCCCCGTCACTACCTTCCTTGCTTCAGAAATGACTTTGTAGTGAAGGTGTCCAAACCTCTGGTGCCATAGTTCCATTTGTTGGATAGTATCACATGTCATCGCTCCTAGTGGACTTCCTCCAACCTAGTAGAATGTATCAACTCTAAACCCAATCGTGATAACTTCCTTGAAATTCTTCTTCTAGAAACACACCTTCCCATCAATGAATGAAACCTTTGTCTTCCATGGCTGCAATAGACACAAGGTTCTTCTTCAAATCAGGTACATAGAGTACATCTTGCAAGCGGAGGACTTGACCTTGAGACAAGTGGAGAGTCACAATCCCTGTCCCTTTGACGGGATATGTGGCATTATCTCCAAGGATAATTTTCAGATTAGTATCCTTCTCAACCATATCAGAAAGTGCTTCCTTGAACCCAATGATGTGCCTTGAGGCACCACTATCTATCAACCAGACATCCTCAGTGTTGGGTGGAGATGCAACAGAGAGGGCAAATACAATAATAAATTCATTTTTTTTTCGTCAACAACATTTGATTCCTCATAATTGGAATTTCTCGACCTTTTGTAAGGTTGTCCATTTCCACCAGAGGGAGCCTTCCTTTTTCCTTTGAATCTGTTGTTCCTTTGATTGCCATTCCTCCGGTTGTTGTTGTTGTCATCATCATCAGGAGAATCCTTCTTGCAAGGACATTCTCTAGCATAGTGACAAGGCTTGTGACAAGTGTAACATTTACCTTTCTTCCCTTGGGCCCCTGCTCTTCCTTTGTTCCTTGGACCACCAAAGTTCTTCTTCTTAGCACGAGCAGTGAAGGCAACATTTCCTTCATTTTCATATTCCTTCATCCTTGTCTCTTCTTGTACGCATCTCGATAGTACTTTGTTAAAATCAGATATCACATTTTTATTGAGAATGGTAGTGTTGAATACATGCCATTCGAATGAGAGACCTCCAAGTGCGGTGAGAACCATCTCTTGATCAGCTATTGTCTCCCTAATAGCCAGAAGATTATTCTTGATTTCGGTCAGCTTTGGAAAATATGATTGAACGGATTCATCCTTGCCTTTCTTCAGATTCTTCAATTGCTTCTTGAAGAATAGGACTTGATTTGCATTGTTGGCCTTGAACATGTTGACCAACTTATCATACATCTCCTTGGATGTGCCTAGCTTAGAGATGTAGGCAACCAGACTCTTATGAATTGAGTTCCTGATCATCAGCTTTGCTTTGATTTCCCCCTTCTTATACTTTGACTTGGTGGCAGCAGGTGCAATGGATGGAGGCTCTTGAATTTTACCCTGCACATAGTCCATGACATCTTGGTCTTCCAACATAAGATCCAAAGTCATCTTCCAGGCATGGAAGTCTTCCCTCCCAGTTAATTTGTCATCAACTTTAAAGCCATTATAGTTTGAGGTACCCATGCTCTTCTTCGGTGATTGCTACAAACTTGGGCTTTGTCTTCACCTCTGCTCTGATACCATGTAAATTTTTGTAGATGTTCTATGCTTGATGCAACTTTACTTTTTATCCCCAATATCAGTCATCAATCACATAAACAAGAAAGTAAAATGCAGATAGAACATACTAGTAGATCGATAGAAGACAAGCCAAAAATATATGTGTGTTGGTGCGTTACGACGGTCAGCAGGATGCTTCAACCAACAAAGTCTCAATATGGCCAGCCAACCAGAAGTGTCACACAACCCTCTAGGACAACCAGATCAGTCAACCCAAAAGTCAACGATTTCACAATCAACGGTCAACACAAACAACAACAGTAAGAATGTCAACGTAGCCAAGTCAAAGTCAACGTCAAGCCTCAGTTTTTGTGCCAAAAAATGTGGATTGATGAGATTGAAGTATAGGGAGAGTTTTAGGTCAATTTGACCAAGCATTGACTTTTTCAAAGTTAACGCTGGTCAATTTCTGTGCTGGAAACCCTAGACAGTTTGAAACCCTAACTCTTGCTTTTTCCCACGTGTGAGTGAAGAAGAGATTCCAATAGATGATCGAACCAATCAGATGAGGAGAGAGAATGTGATGTGATGGATGAGTGAAAATGACCTCCAACGTTGACCTATATATAGCAGTTGTGAGGGTGTGTGACACAATTGCTGGGGCTTCAAGCCTACATTTAATTTCAAGCCGACCTGCACATATTTTGAATAAATTCAAAATAAATGTTCTGCTCATCGGATCAAGATGATCTTTAGATCGATCTTGCACCTCTTTGAAAGAGGAATCCAATAAAAGTATCGACATCTTCATCTGAGCAACACAACATGGAGTTTGGACCTAGTTGTCCAAAATTAACACATTTCCTGAGGCATCACATTCCATAATAAAGGTTTTTGTGAAGTCTGGCGTAGCTAAGACCGGTGTTAGACACATTGCCTCTTTAAGATGTTCAAAGGCCTTAGTTGCTGCAGGAGTCCATGAAAATGCATCTTTCTTCAATAATGTTGTTAGAGGTGCTGCTATTCACCCATAATTCTTAACAAACTTGCAATAATACCCTGTTAATCCGAGAAATCCTCGCAACTACTTATGGTTATGGGGATTTTTCATTCCTTAATGGCTTTAATTTGGTTAAGGTCTACCTTAACACCCTCGAGAGATACAATATGACCCAAATATTCCACCTCTTGTACTCCAAAGAAACATTTGGATGTTTTTGCATAAAATTGCTTCTCTTCCAATAGTTTGAGCACCCTGTCAAGATGTTGAACATGATCCTTCCAAGAACTGTTGTAGATTAGTATATCATCAACAAATACTAGCACAAATTTTCTAAGGAAGGGTTTGAAATTGGAATTCATTAACCCTTGAAATGTAGAAGGTTCATTGGTAAGGCCAAAAGGCATGACCAAAAATTCATAATGACCCTCATGAGTTCGAAATGCTGTTTTCGGAATATCTTCAGTCTTGATTCTAATTTGATGATATCCTGAACAAAGATCCAACTTGGTAAAATAAATTACTCCATGTAATTCATCCAATAATTCATCAATCACAGGAATGGGAAATTTATCTTTAATAGTGAGCTTATTGAGCTCCCTCTAATCTGGACACATGCGCCATGATCCATCCTTCTTGTGCACCAATGATACTGGAGCAAAGAAAGAACTTTGACTAGGTTGAATTATAACAACCTCTAACATTTTTGCAATCATACGTTCAATTTCGCTCTTTTGGACATAATGATATCTATAAGGCCAGATGTTTGGAGGAACAGTTTTTAGAATCAAATGAATAGCATGATCATGATCACGAATAGGTGGGAGTCCTTTGGGAGTTTCAAACACCTTGGAATGGTTGTCGAAGACTTTTTGGAGATCTGGAGAAATATATGATTTTGATGTTGGAACTTCTAGTGAGCATAATTGTGCAATTATGCGTCATTGTTCTTTCTTCAGAAGCTTTGTCATGACATTAGAGCTTATTATCTTTCTCGGCTTCCCTGCGATACCTCGTAATTCGACTTCCTTTTCCTTTCGAAAAAAATTTCAAGAAAAGTTCTTGAAAATTAAAAGATATCGTCCCCAAAGATTGTAACCATTGTACTCCTAGTACAACATCAACAACTCCCATTGGAATGGAAAGCATTGGACTATTCAATACATATTCCCCCATGGTAGCTTGATATTATGACATTTTCCAGAGCAATTTATAGTTCCTCCATTTGCAACCATCACTTGACATTCTGGTGCTGGGTATAGGAAACAATTCAATTCCTTGGCTACCTTACAATGAATAAAATTATGGGTACTACCTGAATCAATCAACACTATTACCTTTTTCTTCTTGATATGTCCTTCCATCTTGAGAGTTTGAGGAGTGGTAATTCCTGCCAATGCATTACACGATATGGTCAGACTCATTTCTTCCTCTTCTAGGGCTGGTTCCTGGTGTATATCCTCTTCTTGTTCATTTTCTTCTTCCTCTTAAAAATCTATGTAAAATAATTTCTTCTCAGCACACTTATGACCTTTAGTGTATTTGCTATCACAACTGTAGCAAAACCCTTTTGCTCTTTTTTCTTCCAATTGTTGTGGTGTCAACCTTGTAGGTTGTGGAAATCTAGGCGTAGCAACACTTCCTTCTTTATAGAATTGAGTGGTAGGCTTCCTTCTCGCCATAATTTTACATTCAACTTTTCTTGCCAACCTGAATGCCTTCTCCAATGAATCAGGTTCCAAAACGCGAACTTCATGTTGGATGTTATCCTTTAAAGTGCCTATGAAGAGATCAATCCTGTGTTCCTATGGAATATCAATTACCCTTATATTCAATTTTTGGAAGTCCTCAATGTGCTCCCCCACTAAACCCTTTTGTTTGAGATTTATCAATTGGCTAAAGAAGGTGTTGCTCTTTGTATCCTCATAATGTCCTATCATTTCCTCCGTAAAAATTGACCAAGTGACAATTTTTTTACGGGAGCAAAGCCATCGATACCATACAAATGTATTTTCTTCTAAATGTAAAGTTGCAATGCGTACCTTTTGTGTGTTTTGCACGTTATGGAGATCAAAATATTGCTCCATCTGTAGTATCCATGTTACAGGATCCTTTCCATCAAACTTCCTCATATCCATCTTTGGAATATGGTGGTTCTTCCCGCCAACATTAGCGTTTATGAAATCACAATTAACATTTATTTTGTTCTCATCATGAGGTTCTTCTACTATCTTTTCACCATTAGGAAACCTTTCTTGTATCAACTTTGTCAATCCTTCCATGTCTGCTTTTAGATCATTCTTCATGTTTTCCATTTTTCATCGATCTTAGCTTCCATGTCATCCATCTTAGCTTCCATGTCAGCTTCCATGCCATCCATACCATTCTTCAAACCATCGACGCCTTTCTTCAAACACTCATCTTAGCTTCCACGCCTTTCTTCAAAACTTCCATTTCATTTTTTGTTGCTCTTTGCGAGAGCGAAATTTGGTGCACTTGCTATTGTAATTTTGATATGTCATGTTGCATTTCTTCATCTTCATGAGTCATAGTAGAGCCTTCTGAAGGCTTAATGGGTGTTGAATTATTTTTAGGGGGCATTTTAGAACCCAATAATGATATCTATTCTACAATATGCCCTTGGAATCAATTCAAACTGATTCTTCAAACAAGTCTTATTCAATTCAGAAAAAAAAATACACACATTTTTCTTGCTTTTGAGGAGATCTATATTGAAACTGAATTATCTCGGTGATTTAGGATCTTCAATATCTGAAATTCGGTCCTGTAGTAGCCCTCTGAATCTTCTTTCGAATGCTATAGGTTTGACATGATTTGGATTCTTCAAGACAAAGTTATGCCCAAGATCCCACAATGACCTAATTATGGACTGGTTTAGTAGAGTGAACTTGTACGATGTGCCATGTGTCACTGTTTCCTCCTTCGACTCTGAAATTGATACACAGGAAACTGCAGTCCGTGTAATTGCGACCACTTGTTATAGAATTCGAATCTGATGCTTAGAGAGAGAGAGTTATGACGATTTTCCCAGAGTCACCTCTTTGAGATGAAATTTGAGAGCCTGAAAAAACCCTAACTTCCACAGATCATATCTCCGTATATTGTGAACCAAGAGATGAAATTTTTACATGAAGTTCTTCAGGATTTCAGCTTCGCGTGATAAAAATTTCAGCTTTTGAACCTTCGTAGAAAACAAGTTATAGCGAAAATGACACGATGACCTATTTGGAGCAACAAAACCCTAGAATCCAAAGCTCTGATACCAAATGTTATGAAACCATCTCCAAAAATAGAAGAAAAGAGAGATCAACGCCTTAGAAATAAACCACTTCGAGGGGAAACCTCTTTTACATTATATAAATCAACAATTCTTGGATGATACAAATGACAAAACCTCCTTCTGTAATATTCCCAAATTTGCACGTCATATTTTTAATATTAGAGTCCTTAATAAACTTAATTAATTAAGTAAATAAAAGGGTGGAGGGACCCACAAATGTCAAAGATGAATAAAATCCACTTTTAATGTGTGTATGTCGATATTCTAGATCTAGATCTTAAAACATGGAGTAGTGGAGCAACTCCATTAATGGAGATCATGTCTCATTTATGAGATAGATTATGGAGGATGAAACAGTCAAATAAGATCATGGATCAAAGTGCATTCAAAGAAGATTATGAAGAACTTATGATAAGATAGTGGAGGAAGTGATGCATTTAATGCACATATGATGGAGAGGGTGATCACCCCATGTGAACATGATGGAGGACATGAAGCAACAACGTAGTCAAACATGGAGGCTATGGAAGGCTCATGCATATAATGAAGGTGAAGGCGCAATGGAAGACATGATTTGGATTATTCATTTCTTGATCTGTTTAGATCTAGATTTGTCGTAGGACATTTCTGTGTAGGCTTGGGCTGTTTAGCAGAGTTTGTAGTGCTGTTTAGCACAGGGTGTTCCCGAGCGGGAATCCCACCTCTTTCTTTGAGTAGCTCTGGAGAGAGGGTTGTTCTTTATTCCTTATCAGACATTGCTGCCATCTTCAGGAAGTTGTTTCTAGCTTTCAGCTAGGAAACCGGTGGAGGATTCATCCTACCACTTTGTTCTTCAGATCCAACCTTTCAGGAGCAACAGATCTACATCTGACATTCAGGCCATTGGGTTTTACCTCCATGCAGCAGCAGTCCCTTCAAGGATTGCACAGTCCAGTCCTGTAGATCTATTGGAGGAAGGAAGTTTCCAGTATTTCAGCTGGAAACCCTGTGAGGGATCATCTCCTCACATTGGATCTATTGTTTCCATCACTCAGGTGCTGATTTTACACATCTAACAGTAGGCTAATGAGCCTCCCTCTCTAACAGTGCAATTTTTTGAAGTTGTTGTTCATACAAAAACTATTTTCAGTGGAGGAGATTGGAGGAGCTAGATCTTGAGCTTTTAGCCCAAGGATACAGTGAAGGGATCAACCCTTCTTGCATAGATCTGATTGTACATCATTGCAGCCATGATATCATCAAATCTAGCTTCAGATCTGCATTCCCAGCAGCATATATGTGAAGCCCTAAGAAGTGGTTTTCTTATACTTACAGATCTGAGAAACCCTTCCTGGGTTATCTTGGGAATCCATCGTTTAGCCCAGATCTACATTTTCAGCATCATCGGAGCTCCCATTCTACCTAGATCTGACTTTCTATCTTTCAAGTAGTTGCAGTCCCTACAGTTGCAGCAGGGACAACGCAGTTTACCTTCCAGTAGTTCAACATTTACACAGTCCCTCTTTGGGAATCATTGCAGGGTCATTCTAGGCCATCCTTGTGGCTTGAGTGTCTCATATTTTGAGCACTGTTGTACTTGATTTTTCACCTCCAATATAATAAAATGACTAAGCTATTTTTGTGCATTCTGATGTGTATTTAGATTTATTGTTTACTTTGCTGTAGTTCTTATATTGTGTTTTAGTATTACTGCATTCTCCCTTTTTGGGATATTACACCTTCTATATATAGGAGTCCATGGGGTCACAACATAATCGTAGTCGACCTAACAATAATAATGTAAGGGCACAATAATAACAATATTGGGGTTACAAGGGTACAACAATAACAATAAGGGGGCTACACTAACAACAATAAGGGACTACGCTAGTCATATAGGTACCTAACATCCACCCAAGAAGCACCTCACACAACTCTTAAACCGACCTTCTATTGCCTCGACATACCCTTGGAACAACCCTCCTCTACCACACTACCACACTATTGTTTGGGGGCTAAAATCGACCCTTATGCCCTCCTCCGCTGCTGTGGTGCTATGGACTTCGACCTAGCACACAACAATTCTGTTGCTAAGGGCCAACACTGTGATGTAACTTCGGTCCCCAAGATTTGCTCCAAAACAGACTTACGAGTAGCCTTGTTTACTCGGCCTAGCCTCCAACATTTTTGACATCCACTACAACTGTCTTCAGTCCTCAAACAACCCTGAAACAAACCTCATCCTCATGCTGTTCTGTCGCCTTCTTGATTGTGGCTAGGACACAAAAGTATCCTCAATGAACTTCTATTGAGGTATATGTGTTGCACCAAATGGATGAGAGAATGCTCTCACATCACCTATTTTATACACAAAAGAAAGGGCTCCTCAAACGTTATCCTAGGGCTCGAACAACTGTCATTAGGCCTTCTTAACCTTAGGTCGAGACCATCATGTGCAAAACCCAACATAACCTTCAAAAATTCGTTTCTCCTCAACGACAACTCAGAATCATATGATTTTCGATGTGTCAGATTTGTCTAGACGAGCATTATCATTCTCATCCATCACATGTTGAAAATACATCATGGTTTTGGCCCAAACATCGATGGGTGCAAAACCCCCCTTGGATCTCAAGCCCACAAGCCCATTTGTGGTGCTTTGACTTCGAACCCGATCACCAGGGCTTGGAGTACCTCCTAAACTACACAAATATCAACACAGATTTGTGCAATAACTCCTCTATTGGAGAAGCAAAGGGAAAATTGGTGGAGTTTGTGGGCAACTGTGTGTAAGGGTTTCCTAGGTGTGGGGATGCCTTAACTAGGTGTAGATGCTACAACGTGGACTTGGTCTCTAGTGGACTGTTGGAGGGAAGTGTGAGAGAGGACTAAGTGTGGACGATATTGGGCACTTATGCTGTGCTGGAGGACAACGTGATCGTGTCCAAGTTGGTGCCGAAGTGTAACACCTTGATGGACAAAGGTGATTGCTAGCCTGAAAATTGATGAGCTCAAGGGTTTGATTAACCAAAAGCAGAATTGTGGAGCCCGAGACTTGTGTGTGGAGAAGGACTTATGCAACAGATGATGGGCAGTCCTCCTAGCTCATGTTCATTGTAGGAGATGGTCATCTTGCAGTGATAGGTGGCAACCCTCTGTGCCCTATGTTGGTCTTCATTGTTGCAACGCAGGAAGACCATAGTGGGCTGAAGTCCCTGAGTAGCAGCAGTGGGCAGATTAAGAATTGTTTGCAATTGGAGCTGTGAACAACTCGATAGGAGTCTCGATGTGTTGTGCCCTTGATGGATGGAGGGAAAACTAGAGAGCAGATTGGATCGCTGAGGTTCAGTGGCTAGATGGACTTGAGCATTGATAGAGGCAGGAGCTGCAGATCGGGAGTCAAAGGACCGGGAAGGTACAGGGTACGACCGAGAGGGCTGAGAAATTGCACTACAACCAGATGGTCAGAGTATCTTATTTGTATCTTGTACTAGTGGATGTATGAGGGCCATTATCCTTGGTATGAGAGCCCTAAACTGTTGTATTATATGTTGTTAATATAATGATGGCCATTATTCTATGCATATGTGATTTACTTCTTTATATTTTCCGATGTGCAAAGTAGTTCTGGTTGAGATTATTGGTTTAGTAGCGTTAGTAATTTTAAGACTAACCTAGATCCAAGGTCGTGGAAATTCAACAAACCCTAATTGAATTTTAACCCTAACCCTAGCCTAGCAACTTTCCTTAAGAGGCCAAAAATCAGAAAATGGGGAGAAAGGTTAGGTTTCAAGATGATTTTAGGTGTGATCAACAATGTGAATAAGGCCAATGCCTTGCCAATGCCTTGACCTTGGGTGGTGGAGTCTATCAGATATCTACTTAAGATAAAAATGACTAAACCCTAGAGAGGAGTAAGGGAATAAAAAACCCTAGTTTCAAACCCTAACTATCATTTTATGGGGAAACAAAGTCAATGATGAGAGCTTATCATGAAGAATCAATCGTGGGATTATCACACAAATTCTACAAGGGTAATTCATACAATATCATTGCTAAGATTACATAATTTTTTTTCAATAATAACTAGCACATAGGAACCCTAGATAATATACATAACAAGCAATAGCCATAAAATATATTCCAACACAAAGAACACTTACAAGATAGATGCATGAACCAATTCTTTGTTGCTCCAAAATGACATCTCTAAGAGGGATGAATTGATCCACAAGTGATCATGCAAATGAAATGAAGGTAACCTCTACTTATATGAGGTCTACCTCAAATATTGTAACCTAATGAAGCCCCTAATAACAAGTTTGACATGTAATGAACTTGGGTTACAAGCCAAACTTCTAGCTAATGACAAGATGGACCATAATTTCCCATATGTGTGAGCCATAACCTCTTTAAATACTGACGTCATGCCCTTTTAGGGCTTTAAATGCTATGTTAGGATGTGCTAAGGTATCCAAATGTGTGAAAGTGCCTAGATCATCTATAGTTTTTGGGAGAGTCCTCAAATCCACCTCAAATCCTCTTATGGGGTCTCAAGTGCAGCTGGGGTGCCATCATGTGGTCTCCAACTGTGAAATAAAGCCTCTCTCTCTCTCCAGCGTTAAGGCTTCTTCAGGTGCCACAAGCCCTCCCTAGTCTCCCTTATGAGATACCATTCTCATCAGGGCTTTGAATCAACACCTGCCTATTTGGTTGGGTCAAGGTCAGCCTGGGGGCATACTAGGTCCAATGGTGTCATCATAAATGATCCTTAAATCTAGGTCAAAGTTGACCATCTTGGGTCCTGAAAGTACTTTGGGACATGTAACATCTGCTCATGCTGTCAAGAGGCTCTAGTCTTTCAACGTTGCATTTGCTAAAGCCATATACTTCTCTAAAAGGCCTGAGATGTGTGGAGTGGGTGCTCTCAAGGCTTGGGTTTATATGGACCATTTGATAAAAAAAACATGAACTCAAGTGAAAGCGACCATCCATTAGAGACTAAGATTAATAATGCATATAAGTGGACCAAACTTGAATGTTAAGGGCATATTAATACTTCAAACAAGGATCACCTTCTGATATCTAACTAGACCAAGTGCCGTAAAGGTGTTCCCTACCTTGATAAGAGTGGCTAATGGTCAACCTTATTAGGTGCTTCCAACCCTCAAGGGGAAGTGACAGTTCCAAGGTCAACCCCTCAATCAATAGTTGTTAGTGCAAATAATGTGGTAATGGAGGTGAAAGGCTTCATGGCCAACTTCCATGGTCAGGGGACCAACTGATGGGGTGCCCACATACTGAGTGTATGAATGTAAATGAGGGAGAAATCGTGGAAGCATGAGTTACCCCTTGACCAACTGATCGGGTGTACGCATCCCGAGTGTATGAATGGAGGGAGCAATCATGCAAACATGAGTTACCTGCTAAACCTGATTTTTCCACTCGTCTTGTGCACCTTTTACTTATTAATTACTACTGCATATAGCTCAAGGGTGAGAACTTGCTCTTTATGATGTAGCAATTTTATTTCCCCTTAAGATGAGTGAGTTCATTGCTCGTCAGGGTTGGGACATGTAAAGGTTTTTTTTGATGTAATGGAGCATCATGTGCTCAGGAACCAAGTGATGGTCATATGAGGAGGTTAGAGTTCATGCTAGGCTTTTCTGTAAATTTATGTAGATGTTCTATGCTTGATGCAACTTTACTTTCTCTTCAATATTAGACAACAATCACATAAACAATAAAGTAAAATGTTGATAGACATACTAGTAGATCGACTGAAGACAAGCCAGAAATATATAGGTGTGTTGGTGCGTTACGACAGTCAACAGGATGCTTCAACCAACAAAGTCTCAATATGGTCAGCCAACCAGCAATGTCACACAACCCTCCAGGACAACCAAACGGTCAACTCAAAAGTAAACGGTCAACACAAATAGCAGCAACTAGGTCAACGCTGAAAAGTCAAAGTCAACGTTTTTCCTCAGGAATAGTGCCAGAAAATGCGAATTAGGAAAATCAAACTTTTGGGAAAGTTTCAGGTCGATTTGACCTTGCGTTGACCAAAGTCAACGCTGGTCAAAGTTTGTTGTAGAAACCCTAGACCGAAATCAGAAATGTGCTCCTGCTGGAATTTTCCCACGTGTGGAGAGAAGAGCCACCAAGGACATCGAACCAATCAGAGGAGGAGAGAGAAATGTGTGAGGATCAGATGAGTGAAAATGTCCTCCAACGTTGACCAATATATATCCTCAAATGAGGGTGTGTGACACAACTGCTGGGGCACAAAACCTTAAGGCCGACCTGCACATATCTTGAATAAATTCAAAATAAATGTTTTGCTCATCGGATCAAGATGATCTTTAGATCGATCTTTCACCTCTCCGAAAGAGGAACCCAATAAAAATATTGGTATCTTCATCTGAGCATCACAACATGGAGTTTTGACCTAGTTGTCCAAAAGTTGTTTGTCGAGGTTTTCATTGATGTCAATATGGCATTAACCGAGATGTCAATATTCTTGAGATATCTGGTTCAAGATGATGATGTCATGCCATCATAAAATCTTTAATCACGAAGAAGTCAAACCACTAATGAAAGAAGCCCTAAGAAGTCCTTGATCTAATGTTGCATGCACTTGATGATCTAGAACTTAACCCTTGATGTTATGTGATGATGTCATACACTTTGATACTTGATGATGACATATGATGATCATGGTTGGAGATCATTTGAGGGTTGGAAAACTATTTTGGAGTTCTCCTAATAATGCTTACTATAACGTATCACTGCACCATTATGTGATGACATGGGTGATGCACTCATTGCTGGACATTACCATGATGATTTGAATGTCCTACATGTTCCTATGATGATAAAGAAGCCAAATAATGGAGAAGACAAACAATGGAGAAGCCAAACAAAGAAGCCATACTGTCCTAATCATCTTCTGCACTAAAGATTTCAGAAGCAGTCACAAAGAAAAATAATTTTGGACAGCTTGGAGGCATCCTTTCCAAATGAATCCTACACCATCTTAAAGAGGAATTTTTCCTCTTTCTAACGAGCCCTTAATTGCCCTCAAACTCCCAATAGTTTGTGAGAAATTGAATTTTTAAGTTGAAAAATATATATTTTTTGCCTAGTCGACTTGAGCCGACTTGTGTATGCTCATACTCTTTCACCCAACCGACGTGTTTATTCATCATAGGTGAAAACCTGTATAAATAAGACGTCAAACACTCCATTTTTATCATCAATTCAGTGCAAATTTTAGAGAACATTTTCAAAGAAGATAAGAACTCAGAGCATAACGCAATAAGTTCACAAGGAGGCCGAGGAGGAATTATTTATGTTTGGGTTACCTCTCTAAAAATATCGGACCTGAAATTAAGTCCTGATACCTTACATTGGCAGCCACCTATTCTGGATCTGTGGAGGCACTGCAATTTATGACAGTCTTCTGGAGAACAAGCTTGAATTGCTGAACAATTTAGGAAAACTTCTGAATAATCCTATATACACTTATATATACCTCAAACTATAGGATCAGACCCACTCGGACAAGGTTTGTGTTGAACAAAACTTTCTTTTGGGAGGAACTGGGACAATGATATACCTTTGCAGCCTTGGATTTCGGACCTTTACCTGTTGTAGCCTCTGTTGGGAGCTCAAACCTACAGTCTTGTGGAGAAGTGCAGTATCTCAAATTTGTGATTGAAGGGTAGGAGTTACAGCAATTTGGAGAGGCCCAACAAGTATGTGGACAGACACCCATAAGGTTTAAATCTGTAAGATAGTTCTATTGTGTAAACTGCAAAGTTATGTCTTGTGGTGACGCCAATTGATTAGGGTTTGAGGCCATTACCAAGTAACAGTAGCAGACTTTTGAACAAATTGGGTTGAGCTGTTTTTTTTTTGTGACACTTTAGAAGTCTTGATTCAAGAAACATTGACATCAACATCTTGAAGACACCTCAAAGACATCTTCAATACCATTACTTATCTTGTTGAAGCTACATTAATATCACACATTGAAGAGCTATCTAGAAGGCCTTTGATTGAGCAACTATTGGAGGAATCTAGTGATAATTTCATTAAAGTCTCTTGGAGCTGCTTAAGAGAATTGAAGTATCGAAGACTTGTTTGGAGAGCATTTTTAAAGGACCTTCACAACAACTTGGAAAGTATTGGGGTAGCTTATTGAAGACCTTGAAGCATCCTTGAAGAAAGTTTGGAAGAGCATTTGAAACAGTTGAAGCTTTGTGAAGACATACCTTGGAGCTGTCATTTTGAAGGTACCCTTGGAAACATGACGTTTTGTTGAAGCCCTCATGGAGTAAGCTTGGAGAAATTGTTTGGGTACCATGAAGAGCTGTGGTGACACCTTCATGTGAAGAACAAGGTTGTCATTGATGAAGTGACGTGACGACTACGTGAAGGCATTGCTAAAGATTGTCAGGGCTCGTTGAAGAAGACTTCGGGAGCCGTGAAGAATAACCAAAGATATTTTGACGAAGTGAAGTTGCGAGTTGGAGCCCAAGAGGTTGGAGCCTCATAGAAACAAGGTCGGTACCTTGGAAGATAGGGTTGGAGCCCTAGAGGATTGGAGTCCTCAAGAAACTAGGTCAGAGCCTGTATCAGAGATAGGGTTGGAGCCCTAGATGTTGGTGCCTCAAATTGATAAGGTTGGAGCCTTGGAAAGACCAAGTCTGTGCTTGGCACAATACAAGTTAGAGCCTGGAAGATTGGAGTCTTCATCTAGGGTTGGAGCCCTATATCATTATTGTACTTTACTTATTGTAAAGAAGAAATTAATAGAAGTATCTATTCCATCATTGTTCATTTTGTGTTCTAAATATAAGTGATCTAACTGGTAAAATTAACAATTGAAAAGAAATACTGATTCACCCCCCTCTCAGTATTTCCAACAATTGGTATCAGAGCCAGTACCTTCACTCAAAGCCTAACAGCCTGAAGGTTGATCATTAGAATACAAATGGAAAAGCCAAGGAAGAAAGACTCCAATCCTCTTAAAGATGTGTCTTCCTCAACCATCGAAATTGAAGTCGATCAAGTTGCAAAGGCCCCATTGTTCAATGGAAATTTTGATATATGGGAGGCAAGAATGAGGAATTTCTTGAAGACTCAAGGAATTGAAGTTTGGAAATCAATGATTACTAATGACACGATGGACGAAGAATCCAAGGAGTACAATACAAGAGTAATGAAGGCAATTTTGAATGGGTTACTAAATTCTGTGAAGGCCAATTTTGAAAATTTTTCGTCAGCAAAAGTCATATGGGACAAACTTCATGATCTTCACTCAAAACGAGCATTGACAATGATCTCTAGTCAAGAAGATGATGGAAAACAAAAAAGAAGACCATAATCCATTAAGGAAGCCAGAGATAAGAGAGATGACAACAAGGCTAAAGAAGACCTAGACGGTGAAGAGAACAAAGAAGACTTTGAAGAAGATCTCTTGAATAAACTTATGGCTTCCATGGAAGAGATTAACAGTTTGAAAAAGGAAAATGAGGAACTTAAGAAGAAAGCACAAGATGCTAACCAAGACAAGACAAGGAAGGAAGTTGACTTTGTCAAGCTTCAACTACAAGAAAGAGATGAGGAGCTTGCCAAACTTAAAGAAGAATTTCATCAAAACAAAAGAAAGCATCATGAAGAAGTCATATCTATGACCAATCAATTAGATAAGGCAAAGAAAAGGGAAGAAACTTTGTCAAGCCACCTTGAACAAAGAATTAAGTGCTTGAACAATCTTAAAGCAGAGATTGGTCAATACAAGGAAGAAGTATCTTCTCTTAGATCTCAACTAGAAGAAGCAAGGAAATAAGCACAAGGAGCCGAGAAGGTGATGGAAACTTTGGCATTCATAGAAGGACAAGTTGATGAAGCAGAAAAGGAGAGAAACACCATGATATGCCAACTAGAAGAAAAGGATGAAGAAATCTTCAAAATAAAATCAGACATGAATATTCTCAAGGCTGAAACATATGAAGCTACAAGAATAAAAGAAGAAATGGAGAGCAGTCTAGCAAAGGAGAATGAAGAAATCTTGATAATGAAATCAAATATCATCTCCTTTAAAATCGAAGCACACGAAGCAACAAGGATTACGGAAGAAATGAAGAAGCAACTAGTCATGAAAGATGAAGATTGTGAAAAATCGAAAGAAGAAATGGTCTCTCTTAAAAAGGAAGTTGACTTGCTGAATAAGAACTTGAAGAGTTCTCAAACCCTAGATGACATCCTAAGTCATCAAATATCCCCCCGTGATAAATCAGTGTCTTGGCTATGTAGGTGAACCTTCAAATAATGCAAACCCTAATTCTTCAAACAACATGGATGTGGAGAAGCCTGGAAGAAATGTTGATGCCCCCAGTTCGAACAAAGAAAAGGAGAAGATTCAAAGTGACAATGGAAGAAACCACACTCCAAGAAGATATGTAGATGGTGTCAAGAATGCAAGAGGCAATAAATTTTTTCAAAGGATCCCAAGACAGAATGACTTTGGAAGCGCATCAAGGCAATCTCCATCCTCCAGGTACCAAAGTATATTTTTTGGTTATTGTTATTCTTGTACAAATTTGGGCACATGGCAAAGGATTGTAGGGCATACCACAAGGACAAATATAATGGTCCCCGTCAATCTCCTAGAAGAAATTTTGCAAGAAGAAGTCATGATTTCTTCTTCGTGAACAAGATAGAGTGCTTCAATTGCCATAACATTGGACATATGGCACATGATTGTAACTTGACATGGGCCCTTGCACAAGCTAGAACCATGCCACAGAAGAAGGTTACACAAGTATGGAGAAGGAAGCAAATTGGATCCGAAAGTCTCTTAGACACTTCAGCCAACAACACATGTTGCTGATTTGATGAAGATATCCTTGGCATATGTGATATCCCAAGTGTTTAATGATGAGACTGCCAAAAAGTAGACCACGCCTACAGTTAGGGGGAGCTCTTGATCATTCTTGCAGAAGCTATCCATGAAAGGGCCCTATGAAATCCTTGATGAATCACATATGGATAATCATCATTTGATAAATCATCTCTTAGGAGCAACTCCATTGAGGAACATAATCCCTTCTCATTCGATGGACCAGTGTTGAAGATTTCTTCCATTAGATCTCAAAGCAAGAAATATTTCTTGAGCTAGAGGAGTTTATGCAAGCAGGGGAAGTTGGTTCATCACATAAAGAAATGAAAACACGTTTATCAGGAACCACATTGCCGGAAGGAAGAGCACCATGACAAGGGGAGCTACATATCTATCATTGGTGAAGAAAAGCAGTTTGATAGTTTGTCATTTTCGGGTGACAAATTCAACCCAAGGGTCCGAAACCTCTATAGGACTCACAAAGAGTCTCATACCAACCTGCAGTTGGTTTATCTGACCCGAAGTCAGTAGGAGGTTCGAAACCTCACTAGACTTGATCCGAGATCAAGTGGTTGGACCGTGCCATCCTATATAGAGAGTACGACAATCTCTGATGCGTCCATTAGTCTTTGCTACTAGTCTCTAGCTTTTCCCACCTCACTGGCCAAATGAGAGGTACTTCCGATGAGCCCTGAACTCAATGGGTAGGATGCATACGGGGCACAAATAATGAGAGTTGAACCAACTCAATCATCACAACGGTGGTGCAGAAGCACACCAACAAGGTTCGGCAAGGCTATCCCTGTGGTTGCTTATAGCTCTGAGAAGCTACCCCCAAAGCCCCCAGAGCTCCCAAAGCTCATCGTCCAACAAGATCCTCAACATAGGGTCGTTCCACAATACCAAGACTCTCACGGAAGGTTAGGAACTTGACCTTCCCCAGGGGCTTTGTGAGAATATTCCCGACTTGCTCATCAGTTCCTATATGATCAAGCCTTACGACGCCTCGTTGTACCATAACCTGGATAAAGTGGTACCTGATATCAATATTCTTGGATCGATCGTGGAACACGGGATTATCGGACAACCGAATCCCACTTTGGTTATCACAGAGTATCGCGGTGGTATCTAGCACATGCCTAAACAACTCATTGAAGAGCTTTTGCAACCAAACTGCTTCACAACATGCCATACTCGTTGCAATGTATTCGGCCTCCGCGGTGCTCAAAGCCACCGATTTTTGCTTCCTGCTCATCCATGATATCGAAGCTGATCCAAGTGTGAAGTAACATCCTGATGTGCTTTTACGATCCACCACACTGCCAACACAATCGACATCAATATATCGAAGGATTGTCACGCTCCCGATAGTGTATCTCAGCCCATGGTTTATCGTGCCCGAAAGATACCTCAGAAGATTCTTGGCACCAACCTAGTGAGTGTGATGAGGCTCAACCATCTGTTGACTCAAAGTGTTCACTGCAAAACATATGTCCAGACGGGTGTTCACTAAGAACATCAGGGCCCCTACGAGTTGACGATACTCAGTAGGATTTGCTAACACGAGCCCAGTAGCGTAGCCACTCAACTTCTTGAAGTTGAGCTCCATCGGTGTCGACACGGACTTACAATCCACCATACCAAATCTTTCCAGAAGCTTCACAATGTATTTTCCTTGAGAAAGGAAAATCTCGCCAGGTCTCTGCCAGACCTTTAGGCCTAGGAAGTAATGCATCAGTCCTAGGTCCTTCATCTCAAACTCAGTAGCGAGCTCCCTCTTGCACTAATGAATGAGAGGGTCAACACCTGTCAAGAAGAGGTCGTCCACATACAACACCAGAATGAGAGGCTTCTCTCTATCAACCTTGAAGTAAAGGTTCGAATCAACATTATTACGAGTGAAGCCCAACTTCATCAGGTAGGTATCTATCCTCTCGTACCAAGCTCTGGGTGCTTGCTTCAACCCATAGAGGGCTTTCTTCAACCTGCAGACATGGGTGTCCCGATCCTGGACTTCGAACCCCAGAGGTTGCTCTGCATACACCTCTTCCTTTATCGCACCATGCATAAATGCAGTCTTCACATCCATCTGATGAAGACTCCATCCTTGCATAGCAACAAGGGCTATGATAGATCTGATGGTGGTATATCGGGCCACAGGTGCAAACATGTCATCATAGTCTATGCCTTCCTTTTGAAAGAAGCCACGAGCAACGAATCTTGCCTTGAACTTTTCAGCACTCCCATCAAATCCATGCTTGATCTTGTAGAGCCATTTCGAGGTGACGACTGCTTTGTCCTCCGGTCTTGGAACCACATTCCAAACATCATTCTTCAATACAGACCCATATTCTTCGTGCATAGCATCCTTCTAGACTTGATGCTTTACAACTTCCTCAAAAAATCTAGGCTCAGGTTGTACAATAGTACTCATGGCTGCTAGATACCCTTGGTATCTTTTAGGCTTCTTGCTTTCACAGAATGTCCCCTTTGGGGCCATATGTCCCTCGACATCCTCGAGAGTGTCCTTGAGCCATGATGGTCTCGTCCCCAGTGAAGGAGGTGGATCAATCGGGTCCATCGGTCCTTCAACATCGGTCATCATCTCATCCTTCGGTTCTTCTTGATTTCTAGGCCTTGCTTCATGATCTTCCTCAGATCTTGGAAGATTGACTACTTTCCTCAGGGAAGCATCTTCGTCAAAGGTGACATCGTGGCATATCTCCACTTCCCTTTGACCAGACACATAGACTCTATAGGCCTTAGAAGTTTCACTTTAGCCCACAAACATTCCCTTCTTCCCATAAGCATCCAGCTTGCTCCTCTTCTCTTTCGGCACATGAAAATAAACAGGACATCCAAAAGCTCTAAAATGTGAGACGTCAGGTTTATTACCAGTGAAAACCTCTGTCGGAGTTTTGGAGTCCATAGCGGAATGCGGGCATCGGTTTTGTATGTAAGCAACAGTGTTCGCAGCTTCTCCCCACAGAAACTTCGGTAGACCCTGGTCACATAGCATGGCACGAGAAACTTCCACAATGGTTCTGTTCTTTTGTTCAACAACACCATTCTGCTTAGGAGTATAGACAGTTGTGGTCTCCTTCTTGATGCCAGCTTCTCTGCAAAAGTTCTTGAACTCGTTCGTCTCATATTCAATGCCATTATCGGTCCTCAATATCTTGATCTTCTTCTCTGTCAGATTTTCCACCAAGGCTTTGAAGGTACGGAAGCACATGAAAGCCTCATCCTTCTTCTTCAAGAAGTATATCCAACTTTTGCGAGAGAAGTCATCTATGAATGTCATATAATAAGAACATCCTCCCAAGGATGTCATAGGCAACATCCCAGACAGATCAGAATGTATCAATTGCAAGACATCATATGTCTTTGTGACACTTGAGGGAAAAGGTCCCCTTGTATGCTTTTCTTCGGCACAACCCTGACATAGACCTTCATGATTATTTGAAAACTTGGGCATCCCCGTTACCACCTTCCTTGCTTCGAGAAGGGCCTTGTAGTGAAGATGTCCAAACCTTCAGTGCCATAGTCCAGTCTGTCGAATAGTATCACACGTCATCGCTCCTAGTGGACTTCCTCCAGCCTGGTAGAGTATCAACTCTAAACCCAATCGTGATAGCTTCCTTGAAGCTCTTTTTCCAGATGCACACCTTCCCATCAATGAATGCCACATTGAAACCTTTGTCTTCCATGGCCGATATCGACACAAGGTTCTTCTTCAAATTAGGTACATAGAGTACATCCTGTAAGCGGAGGACTTGAACTTGAGACAAGTGGAGGGTCACAGTCCCTGTCCCTTTCATGGGATATGTGGCATTATCTCCAAGGATAATTTCCAGATTAGTATCCTTCTCAACCGTATCAGAAAGTGCTTCCTTGAACCCAATGATGTGCCTTGAGGCACCACTATCTATCAACCAGACATCCATAGTGTGGGGTGGAGATGCAGCAGAGAGGGCAGATACAAGAATGAATTCATTTCTTTTATCAACAACATTTGATTCCTCATACCCGGAGTTTCTCAACCTTTTGAAAGGTTGAACATTTTCGTTGGAGGGAGCTTTCCTCTTTCCCTTGAACCTGTTGTTCCTTTGATTGCCATTCCTTTGATTGTTGTTGTTTTCATCATCATCGGGAGAATCCTTTTTGAAAGGGAATTCTCAAGCATAGTGACCTGGCCTATGACAAGTGTAACACTTGCCCTTCTTTCCTTGGGCCCCTACTCTTTCTTTGTTCTTTGGACCACCAAAGTTCTTCTTTCTAGAATGAGTAGCGTAGGCAACATTTCCTTCATTTTCATACTCCTTCATTCTTGTCTCTTCTTGTACGCATCTCAATATTACTTCGTCAAAGTCAGGTATGACATTGTTATTGAGAATGGTAGTGTTGAACACATGCCATTCGGATGAGAGCCCTCTAAGTACGGTGAGTGCCATCTCTCGATCAATTATTGTCTCCCCAATAGCCAACATATTGTTCCTGATCTCGGTCATCTTCAGAAAATATGATTGAACAAACTCATCCCTGTCTTTCTTCAGATTCCTCAATTGATTCTTGAAGAATAGGATTTGATTTGCATTGTTGGCCTTGAACATGTGGACCAACTTATCATACATCTCTTTGGATGTGCCCAACTCAGAGATGTAGGCAACCAGACTCTTGTGAATTGAGTCCCTGATCATCAACTTTGCTTTGATCCCCCCCTTCTTATACTTTGTTTTGGCAGCAGCAGTAGCAGTGGATGGAGGCTCTTGGATTTTACCCTGCACATAGTTCATGACATCTTGGTCTTCCAAGTTAAGATCCAATGACATCTTCCAAGCATGGAAGTCATCCTTCCCAGTCAATTTTTCATTAGCCTTAAAGCCATTGTAGTTTGAGGAACCCATCCTCTTCTTCGGTAATTGCTCCAAATTAGGGCTTTGCCTTCACCTTAGCTCTGATACCATGTAAATTTATGTAGATGTTCTATGCTTGATGCAACTTTAATTTCTCTTCAATATTAGACAACAATCACATAAACAATAAAGTGAAATGCTGATAGAACATACCAGTATATCGACAGAAGACAAGCCAGAAATATATGTGTGTTGGTGCATTACGGCGGTCAACAGGATGCTTCAACCAACAAAGTCTCAATATGGTAAGCCAACCAGCAATGTCACACAACCCTCTAGGATAGCCAAACAGTGAACTCAAAAGTCAACGGTCAACACAAACAACAACAACAACTAGGTCAATGTTTTGCGTTGAGAAAAGTGCTAGAAAATGCGGATTAGGGAAATCAAACTTTTCAGAGAATTTCAAGTCGATTTGACCTTGTGTTGACCAAAGTCAACACTGGTCAAAGTTTGATGTAGAAACCCTTCAGAAATGCACTGCTGTTGGAATTTTCCCACGTGTGGAGAGAAGAGCCACCAAGGACATCGAACTAATCAGACGAGGAGAGAGAAATGTGTGAGGATGAGATGAGTGAAAATGTCCTCCAACGTTGACCAATATATATCCATCAATGAGGGTGTGTGACACAACTGCTGGGGCACAAAACCTTAAAGCTGACCTGCACATATCTTGAATAAATTCAAAATAAATTTTCTGCTCATCGGATCAAGATGATCTTTAGATCGATCTTGCACCTCTCTGAAAGAGGAACCCAATAAAAATATTGGCATCTTCATCTGAGCATCACAACATGGAGTTTGGACCTAGTTGTCCAAAATTAACATTTTCTCACGTGCTAATCTTATGTCCCGACAATCTTTTGCATATTGATTTTCTTCTTTTTCTTTCATTATGTCCATGATATTATTTTTCTCTTCTTTTAGCTGCATGAACCTCCACCTCCAGGGCAATGTTTTTTGGCCCTACTCAAGGAATGTGAACATATGGGTGCCAAATCTCGATGAATCAATGACAAGTTAGACTCAAAGAGTGATGGTGAGATATGGGGCTTGTAATGTGTCATGGAAAGTGTTAAGTATGGTATAGGGGTCAATGAACACGCTATATCAATCATGGTATTCCAAGTAGTTCCTGTCATATAATCCTAAGAGGCCGTAAAGGAGGTCCCACTGGATTAGGGCTAAAGATTAACCCCCCTGGTAAGGTGAGAGAACAAAACTACAGTCAAGATTGGCCAAAATTCCAGATCACCCCTTTATCCATACTAAACACCCAAAACAAATAAGTATAAAAACTTGATTGTAAGATGACCAAAGTACCTTTTGAATAGCAACTGACCTTCATCCAAGTGGTAATTGCCAAATGGTGAAAGGCATATGGCTAATGCAAATGGCAGAGGCACATGTCATATTATCATCAAATAGTGGTTGTCAAGGGCTATTGGTTGGTTGAATGTCCAATTGGCTTTCAAATGTAGGAGAAAAGTTTTCTCCTATGGGGTTACCCATTTTGGTGGGTAACATCTAGCTCCAACTGGGGGACATGAACTCACCGTAGAGTGAATGGTCTATATGATCGAATGGTGAGTTCATGAGAACTCCAACAATCCCTGGGCTCGCAGGCCTATTACTTGCACATCCAAGTCAATTTGTTTGGGAGCATGTGCATTGGGTGTAAGTCCGTGTGTTATATGATGATAGAAATCCATACAGAGAATAAAATATATCTAAACACAATCTATTCTATAATGAAACACAACAATACGACAATGAAATATGTTAGAATGCTCACACAATATGCAATGCAACTAACTATTATGCATGATTAAGTTAATTCCCATCAAACAAAGTTAGGCGATTCCCCTTCACCAGTGAAGGTAAAAGTTCACCATCTAGTTTAACAATATGAAAATAACATGTACCTACTTTGCGATGGATCCTATCTGGAATGGGGTCGTTATCAACCAAACAAAGATCGCTTACTTGATATTCCCTTTTTTGGTCTTTGGAACCATTGCTTCTTGGCAATTATCTGCCTTACTCAAGTTTGGTCGCCCTTTAGAATGGTCTTGACTCACATTCTTTTGATTCTTATTGATTATGGCCATTTAAAGGGGTTTAAGGAACGAGAAAGGCTCAACATCCTCTACATGATCAAGCATTTGTGGTTCCCTATAAAAGACAAATGGTGTCCCATCACAAGTGGGTATGGTGGCATATAATAAGTCCATCTGTAATTGCCCTCCAATTGAGGCACACCATTTCCTTGACAACAACATACCCCATACATCAGGCACATCAATGACTACAATATCCATCCACACAAATATGTCCTTATTAGCTGCCAAAGACACCTTTACATCTTCCATAAAAATGAATGGATTTGGAATCAAGACCACAAACATTTTTGTAAGGCTTAGTGATTTCCATCTCTAATTGATGCATGTCTCTTAAAGGCATTACATTCGTAGAGGCACTAGAATCAAGCATACAATTATGCAAAATGAGGTTGTCGATTACTAAGGGAAACAAAAATGGTTCATGTCTTCCATTTTTCTTTCGAAAATACATGTTTTGTAAGATGACTAGAGGATCCTCAGGGTCTTCTTCAAAGTTGAAATCCTTCCTAATTTTCCTCCTTTGAGACAGAAGCTTTGCCATCTCCAAAAGAGGGACTTGTACATTCACCTTAGCCAAAACATTAGTCATATCAACATCCACAACAACATCAAAGTTTTGAGGTTTTGGCTTAGGCCTATTTTAAGCTTGTACCAAAGGCTTGTTCTTCTTTTGGGATGCAGTGCCAGAGCTTGAACTTGCTTGGCCTCAGTCAACATTTCTTCTAGAATATTGAAATCCTTTAAATCTTCCATTGTTTTCCACAATCGTGATCGACTTAGGTTGATCATTAGTATCGTAGGTATGGATTTGATCAGGCTTTAGATGGAGCTACAAGTCTCCAAGCAAGATATTAAATGGATCACCATCATTGACAAATTTGAGGTGCTCGCTGGCTTCCTCCTCCTCCACTTGGTTGTATGGACATTCTTCTTGAGTGGTATTACTCACAAGGCTGATACCAAGGATAATTTTCTTCTTGAAAGGATTTTATTTATTAAATTGTGGTCTACGAGGGAAATCTTGGTGAGATCCCCTTTCTCTTTCCATCATGGCCAATTTTTTCATCAATGCCATATATCCTTGCATCAATTCATTAGTAACTTTATCAAAATTTTGGGCAAATGCTTGCAAGTCAGGATCCACCTGGGCACTAGGCTTATATTTAGGTTCAATTCGAGCCCTATCATAGTGGAGCAAATCAATCAGGGAAACATTCTTATTTCTACCAAGGATTTAGGCCCTTTGTCTCGAAGGGCATATGTCAAATGCCCATGGAGAGATCTCACATACCTATCAAGGATGGTGTTGTCGGTTGGCTTATATCAATCAGGGATCTCCTTGAGCAGGTTTTCAAATCTTTGGGTACATTCCTTGATAGTCTCTTTCTTAGTTTTAGTAGCTTGAAGGAATTTCTCAAGAAGGATAACTCCTTCCTTGGTTGTAGCCCATCTCTTGTTTAAGGCTGGGTGAAAGGTATCCTAATCATTGATACTACCTTGGGGCAAACTAAAGTACCAATCCCTAGCACTTTGTTCTAAAGTCAAGGCAAGGAGCATCATCACTACATCCTTTTCCATGATTAGCTTAACACTCATTGCCCAACAAAACTCATGCATGTGTTTCTCATAGTGGGGGCCTCAATACCATTAAACTCAGACAACCATTCACAATATTTTTTCAAGTAATGGATGTGGAGCATCAGGGAATTGGCTTACATCCAATGGCCTAAATGCAACTATGAGCCATGGTTTATCCATGGTGTTAGTGATGATGTTGTCTACAAAGAGACTTCTAATCGTAGGAAACTTAGGGATCTCAAGGGATGTAGCCGCTTCAACGACCTTTTGGGTAGGACCTATGGTATCGTTAGAAGAACTTCTAGGGGTCTTGATTGGATTAGTTTCGAGAGTCACCAGAAGAGAATCTATTTTTTCATCTTAAATACTCTCTTCAAAGAGGTGAAGCTTAATCTTCAAATATCGAGAGGTTGACTCAAATCCTTGCTAACAATGGGGTAGGAAGATGTTGCCTCAAAATCTAGTAGGTCTTGTGAGCAGAGCTCCCAAGGCAAGAGCTAGACCAAGTGACAATACTATGAGGTGTGGTCCATTGTCGCCATAGCCACTACCTCCTGCTCTTTAGTGGATTTTCGCCACAAGAGAGGCTTCCCTATGTTAGGTCACCTAAAGGATATATCAAGTACACAGGTTAGAGGTGTTTGGTCAATTTAGTGTGTCCTAAATTGCTGCATTTAATTGTCAATCCGGGAATCATAAGCTGATGAAGTGCGGCGCACTATATGTGCAAGATAACCTCTTTCTTAACTTTTTGTCGTTTGTGGTCTTTCTAAGGTAAAATGGAAATTCTAAAGTGAAAAGCAAGCTTGGTTAATTTGTTCAAGGAAGTGATTTCCCCTATAATGATTTACCAATCTTGAAACTTTAAAAGCAAATTGAAATTACAATGACAAGACTTGAAAGAAAGTAAAAGTGTACTGCTGAAATGAAAAGTGCTGCTAATATAATGAATCAAAACAAGAAACTAGTGAACATGAAAACTAAACTATTCTTGCTGCCAACTGAACACAAAAGAAACTACGCTTATGGAAATTCAAAATTGCAATGAAATAAATCTAAATCATATTACATCAATTCATTTTCTGACCCTTCATCATTAGACCAGCTATGACTTGCGGAAGTAATCATAAACAACTTGTGTAACTGATTATTTAATTTGCAGAAAGTAAACTAATACTAAACCATACACACATAATTCAATGCCTCGCCATCAGTCCAGCTGTGGCTTTCGGAGGCAACTGAAGATGTCATACATGATTTAATATATCTAAATTTGCAGAAAAGGAACTAATACTAAACTACACATTTCATCATGCAGCCCCTCACCATCAGTCCAGCTGTGGCTTTCGGAGGTAACCGAAGACACTATGAGTAGCTTAATATATTTAAATTTAACTACTGAATCAGATAAACAAAACTGAAACATACAAAACAAGACTAAAGTTAAACAAAAGCTGTGGAAAGAAAACTAGCAGCAGAATAATGTCAGTTTCATATCATTAGCCAAAATACTATGAAAATGCCCCGGGCTGTCTACCTAAAACCCGCACAAGAAAACTGATCAGTGATTTAACAATCATAAAAACATGAAAGACAAGAATGCAATGGAAATTAATGAACAGAAATGAAGCAACTATGAAATATGAACATGTAATGGATTATGATACAATGACTTTTAAAAGAAATGAAATGAAATATATATACATTAATACACAGAACCTCGGCTGAGCAGGGGCCCTCTACACAGCTCTGGTACGATCCTCAGCACGAATTAAATTGAAAACAGAGTCTTTTCACATTAAGAAGCAGTTCATTACAGACTGGTAGTATTACGGCTCAAGGCAGCGTAATCACTACATAACATAGTACGCACATCAACTCAACAGCTATGATCAACTAACAACTATCAACTAACTCTACGTGCGTATGCAAACGCTCTATATAAAGCAATAAACTGTAACTGTCTCCTGAAGTTTATGATAGCAGCCAGCACGTAGACCACTAAGGCCACGGATATAGGAATATGGCCATGTTGGAAAATGGATCTATGGAAGGTGGGCGCTTGAATTCAACTCCAGAACTTTGCACAGATGTCAATTAACCTCCGCAAGCTTGGAAACGGTCGTATGGATGTTTATATGCCACGAAACAGAGTCCAGCCGACATAGAACTCCATAGTTGACTTCCACGTGGATGGCTTTGACCGCGGCTTTCCTTGACGAATTTACTTGAACCAATAGGACACGAACCATGTCCTTGTCATTCCTAGCCTGCCCATGTGGCTCGTTTCCTTCGTTGACACCCGTAACATTGATTTCCACAAAATAGCTGCGGAAAGTTGCAGCGGCTGCGGAAAGTGACAAGTTTCCGCAGCTGTATGAACAAAATCTAAATCAAATAGAAAACACACAAACATAATTAAAAACCATGTTAGATACCCTTTTGCACATGATATTTGACAATTTTTGAGGTTTAGGTGAGTGAAAGAGATATGGAAAAGTGTATGGAAGAGAGACAAATTCGGGACTCAACATACCCCCACTGTGAAGGTGTTGCATGTCCTCATGCAACCAAAATTTTGACACTCTTTGTTCAATTCATGTGCCTTGATACTTCAGCCAGCACATCTAACCCCCTTCTCTTCTTCTTTGGTACCGCCATCATTCTGGGTTTCTTCATGAGGCACCTGAATTTGATATTCACAAGTGCTCTGCTCAATTTTTGGCATTTCCTTTTTAGCTTCTTATTCTTCTTTTGCCAAATACCCAAATGTAACATAGTATTGTCATGGATAATCTTGTCCAGTTTGCCTTGCTCTTTGAGTGTTTCATTTTCATTTTTGATATGTCGGTTCAAAAGCTCAAGCTCAAAAATCTCCTGTTTTAATGACTGAACCAAGTCATCCTGCAATGTATGAGGCTGAGTAGAAGAGGTACTTGGACCTGTGGCTGCCTTCTCCAGGGATTCTAGATAGTCATAGACCTCCTGCTGTTTGGGGTCTACTTCCGATGTCTTTTTCATTGGACTGTCCTCAAAATGCTGCAAGGGAGAATTATGTTCAAAATTTGGCTAAGGAGAACTTTCATCAATATTTTGCTGAGAATAAGATGGAGTACGCTCATTGTCTGATTGGGAGTGAAAGGAGTCAGGTTCACTAACTGACTGAAATGGACTATTGTCAGTTGGAGACTGTTCAGATGTCTCCTCACCCAAATCAATGAAATGAGGACTTTTAATTTGTGTTTTTCTCAGTTTTCCCTTAAGCCTACTGCTTCTCCTCACATGCTGTGGTACACTACCCTTTTGTCCTTGTTTTCCTGTTTTTTCCTTCTTGGATAGAGATGACTGTTTTTGAAGAAAAATTAATCTTTCAGATAGAACTTGGTGATCTTCTTCTTCTTCAGAAGAAGTTTTATGGACAGCCTCAATAATTTCTTTCCCTTTTGATATTATTGGCTTCTTAGTTTTAACTTCCTTCTTCTTCCTTTTTATCAATCTTTCTTCCCTATCATTTTTCTTCATAGTAGTAGTAGAAGTATCTTGGATTTCATCTACTGTTCTTTTCCTTCTACTTCTTTTTGCTGTGCTAGCCGCGGGAACTTCCTGTGTAGGAGCAACTTGGGTTTCAACATCCATTTTCTTTCTTCTACTCCTTCTAATTGGATTACCTTCAGGAATTTCCTGAGGTTCTTCAAAGAAGTTTCTAACTAGGAATTGTTCCCATGTATCTTTTTCGTCCTTTAGTTCCTTTTCAATCAGAATTTTTATAAGCCCATGATGATATAAATGAGGCTCTACATCTCCTAGGTGTTTTTGCACAGTGACAGCCATTTTCTTCAAACTATTGAATAGGAAGTAAGGAAGATTGAGAGTTTGGTTTTCAAGAAAACTCATCAATATCCTAGTATGATACATGTACATAGAGCCAAAGCGGCCTTCACATGTGATAAATTTCTGAACAATGAGTAATAAAGTGGCCCATTCATCTTTTATTGCATGCACAGGGATTCCTCTTTTGAAAACAGTGATATCCATACCTTGATTTCAGAGAATTGTTCTCCATGCCTCATCACTGATACTTTTGTTTTTGAACCAACGTTCTCCTTCCTGAAGAAGCTTTGTGGCTGCTGCTATCGATGCTTCATTAACCAAAAACTTGAGGTCTCCCACTTCTGCTTCCGAGCCATCAAATGATCTTGCAAACGCTTTGGTAACTTCTCTGTGGTAACCCTTGAATTTTTGAATAAAACACAGCCATTTAGCTTTCCTCAACATCTCTTTTGCTTGTGGAAATCCCTCTATGAACTTTGGTCCTTCTGGCTCTGCCCTTAATAATTTTCCCATTTTATTTCTCTGTGCTTCACAGGCTTGCCTCTGTGAGGGTTTAAGTGGAAATAGAACGATGGAATACACAGAATCGAGCACAATGCTGTGGGGATGTTATCACAAAACAGAAATGAACACCATACACAGAATGGAATACGACTGTGGGTGAATATACGGGAATGAGAGTTTTCCCATTTTATTTCTCTGTGCTTCACAGGCTTGCCTCTGTGAGGGTTTAAGTGGAAATAGAACGATGGAATACACAGAATCGAGCACAATGCTGTGGGGATGTTATCACAAAACATAAATGAACACCATACACAGAATGGAATACGACTGTGGGTGAATATACGGGAATGAGAGTGAGCAAAAGGGACGGAATGGAATGAAACAGGGAGTGAGAATGAGTAGAGTGAGGTTTTGTAAACACGACAGAGAAACGACAAAGAGGTTAACAAAGCATAATTCATTCGGCCGCATTTTGAATTTTTGGTGGCTGTGTCATAAATATGAACACGTTTCAATCAATGATTATGAAGTTATGCGGCTTGTAAGAGTCCTTTGTCAACTCAAATACGTATCATTATCTACGGTGGGATATTTGAACATGAGTGAGAGTCGGAATTTCAATAATGAAACTGTTTGTGAATAAATGCAAGAGGATAACATAGAGATCGTGGAAGGTTACGGGATTGTCAAGATAATCATTGCGCGTTATGGGTAGAGCTCATAGTTTAAAATTACATAAAAATGTGTTTTTCGATACTATTTGAAATAAACTTTATTCATACCTTTGGAATCCTTGCTTTTTCCCTTGGTCTTCAACTGATTGATCTTCATTAGTGTCTTGAATGTCCCATTGATCCTCTCCTGCATTTTATTTCATGATTTATGAAAATAACAACTAACTGTACATTCTTTTTGAAAATAGAGTAGTAGTAGCTGCGGAATCTGCTTCTGGCTGCGGAAACTGGAGTCAGCTGCGGAAACAGATGTCAGCTGCGGAAACTGACACAGCTATCACTTGGCTGAAATAGAAATGAACAAATGAAAAATGACCAGGTGAAAATGGTCATAAAAGGATTTTTATTGATGGAATGGATGAAATGAAGTGGAATGAAGTGTAATGAAGTGAAATGAAATGAAATGAAGTGGAATGAAATGGAGTGGGTGGTGAGATGAAATGAAATAAAAAACATATTTTTTTTTGGAAAATATAGAGTGTCAGGTGTCCCTGATTTTCACTCCATATTTTCTGTATAAGACTGCCAATCAATGATTGGTTTTCAGGCTTATACCATTTTTTTTCTCTTTTTTTTTTTTTATAACTTGAAAAACAAAAGCTAGCTTGGTAGAGAAGAAGGATTCTTCTCTACTAGCCTGATTGCAGAACTTTCTTGAAACAACTTGACAAAATCCTCTTTAGAGAGTGGCTTATGATAAACTTTCAATCTATGGCCATTCACTAAAAGAGGAGTTTGAAACTCATCAATGGTCTTGATTCTTACAGCTCCATTGTTAAAGATCTTGTCAATCTCATATGGCCTAAGCCAATGAGTCTGAAATTTCCCTTGAAAATCTTTAAACTTGGAGTCAAATAACAATGCCCAATCTCCTTCTTGAAACTTCTTCTCTTTGATATATTTGTCATGCCATTTAGTTCTTTGATATTGAACTAGATCAGTTCTTAGAATTGCTTCTTGTCTGATCTCATCTAGCTCATTCAACTGCTCCATTCTATGCTTTTGGGCTTCCGATAAGTCCATTCCCAATTGAACTGCTATCTTGAAGGTCTTGACTTGGAACTCAATGGGGAACAAGACTTCTTTCCCATAAACAAGTTCATAGGGAGAATGTCCTGTTGTATTCCTCCATGTAGTTCTGTAGGCCCACAAGGCTTCTGGAAGCCTTTCCGCCCAATCTCTTCTATGTAGATGAACAGTTTTGGTGATGATACTTTCAAGAACTTTGTTTGTGGACTCCACTTGACCATTTGCTTGTGGATGGTAAGGAGTAGATCTTCTGTGCTTGATTTTATATTCTTCCATCAACTTCTCCACCAAATTTGATGTAAATTGGCTCCCCTGATCTGTTACAATTTCTCTTGGAACACCAAAGCGAGTAAAAATATCCTCATAAAGAAAATGAACAACTGAATTTTCAGTAGCAGATACTAATGCTTTAGCTTCTACCCATTTAGTAACATACTCAGTGCAAACCAATATATACTTCTTTTGCTTAGATGGTGGATTAATAGGTCCAATGAAATCTAAAGCCCATTTTTCAAAGGGTTCAATGAGTACCTGTGTTTGCAATGGCATTTCATTTGAAAGGGTAGGTTTCCCTACTCTTTGGCAGCTATCACACCTTTTGACATATTGTTTTGCATCTTTGAAGAGAGAAGGCCAATAATATCCCAAGGAAAGGATTTTATAGGCTGTTCTTTTGTCCGCAAAGTGTCCGCCGCATGGTTCATCATGACATGCCTTAAGAATATCAGGCATTTCATCTTCCCTGACACATCTTCTGATCACAAGATCTGGCCCTGTTTTAAACAATTCTTTAGAAATCCATGAATATCTTGAACTCTCCTGAATAATTTTTCGTTTTTCTCTTGGAAATAAATGTGAAGGTAGTTTCCCTGTAACCAAATAGTTAGCAATATCCGCATACCAAGGGGTCTTAATAGTTACTGCAAACAAATATTCATCAGGAAACTTATCTTCTACAGGAGAATCTTCTTTAGTATTCTGAATCCTAGACAAGAAATCAGCTACTGTATTTTGTTTTCCCGGTCTATCCAACACAATAATATTGAATTCTTGCAAAAGTAAAAGCCATCTTGTCACTCTGCCATTAGTAACAGGTTTGTTCATTAAATATCTAATTGCAGAATGGTCAGTATGAATAAAAGTTTCATAGCCTTTTATGTAATGTCTAAACTTATTAATTGCATGAACAACAACTAAAAACTCTTTTTCAGTCACAGTATAGTTCAACTCTGTGGGAGTCAAATTTTTACTGGTGTAATAAATGGCATAAGGAATTAAATCTTTTTGACCCAACACAGCTCCAAGAGCTGTATCTGAAGCATCTGTAGAAATATGGAAAGGAAGTTTTCAATTTGGTCCTCTCAAGATAGGTGCTTCAGATATTCTTGTTTTCAAAGTTTCAAAAGCGGATTGACAATCAGGATCCCATTTAAATTCACAGTCTTTTGTAAGCAACTTGAAGAGTGGAGATGCTATTTTAGTGAAGTTTTCTATAAATATTCTATAATAACCAGTAAATCCTAGAAAACTTCTAACATCTCTTTGACAATTTGGAATAGGCAACTTGGAGATGACTTCAACTTTTGATCTATCAACCTTAATTCCATCTCCCGAAATATGATGTCCTAAAACAATCCCTTTAGTAAACATCATAAAGCATTTTTCATGACTTAATGAAAGGTTTGTTTCTTTACATCTTATGAGAACTTTTTCCAAATTTTCTAATGCCTCTTCAAATGAATTACCATAAACTGTAAAATCATCCATATAAACCTCTACACAATCATGGATTAGATCAGAAAAAAATTCCTAGTACTACTCTTTGGAATGTTGCTGGTGCATTACATAACCCAAAAGGAAGCACTCGGTAGGCAAAAGTTCCCCATGGACAAGTAAATGTGGTCTTATCTTGATCTTCAGGTGCTACCTGAATTTGATTATAGCCACTAAAACCATCCAAAATGAAAAGTACTTTTTACCTGCTAATGTATCTAATACCTGATCAATAAAAGGCAAAGGAAAGTGATCCTTCAAAGTTGCTTTGTTCAACTCCCTGTAATCAATGCATACTCTCCATTTACCATTCTTTTTAGGTACTATAACCAAAGGAGAAACCCATCGGCTATCTCAAATTGGATAAATGAAGTTTACATTGAGAAGTTTTTGGAGCTCTTCTTTCACTATCTCCCTAAGATTTGGATTCATCCTTCTTTGAGGTTGTCTGATTGGTCTACCGTTTTCCTCAATATAGATATGATGGATGCAAGTCTTAGGATCAATACCCTTCATGTCAGTATACTCCCATGCAAATGCAGTAGAATGTTTTTGCAAGATTCTGGTTAATTCTTCTTGTTGTGACTTCTCCAGATGTTTATTAATATTCAATGTCTTTTCTGGAAAAATCTCAAAAGCAGAATTACCAAACTCTTCCATAGAGTAGAGAGACATTTGTCTTGATGATAAATATTCTATGTCAGATTCCAACTGAAATTGTGTGGGGTCATATTCTGAAGTTATCTCAAAATTTTCTAATGTGTTCAGAATTTGACTATCCTCACTAATCTCAGAAATGGTAAAGACAGGTTGTATAGTGTTCTCATCATCGACCCATTCATTGTCTCCTATTTCTGTAATTGCTCTTGCGGGAGGATAAAAATTGAATTTCTTTGTCGAATTACCATTAGAAATGTACATGTCTCCAGATCTACAACTAATAAAAGCATCAGCTGTGGCCAGCCAAGGTCTTCCTAAGATAATTGGATGTCCTCCTAGATTACTTTTGGGAGTCAAAATCATAAAGCCTACTGGATATTCCCAAGAATCTAAGGAGACTGAAATATCTTCTAATACACCATCTGGTTTAATAACCGATCGATCTGCAAGTTGCAATAAAGTAGGTGTAAAAAGAAGGTTAGGAAGTTTTAACTGTTCCATAGTTTGTCTATTCATAATGTTGATAGCAGCCCCTAAGTCAATCAATGTGTTTGGAATTTCTATCCCATTTATATGTGTCTTGACAATTGGACTTCCTGGATCTACATATTTCTGCATGGCAATTTTTCCCATCATAATGTCTGCAATTTTTCCTACCAGGTGGATTCTTCTTGTGTCCTTTAGCTTTCTTCCCTGGTCTTTTGAAACTCAACTCTTTTATGGTTTTTGCTAGAATAGGAATTTCTCGAATGGCTTGTAGCAATGGAATCTTGATACAAACATTCTTCAATTCATCTAGAAAGTCATAGTTAGGCAACAAGATTTGTTTTTCCACCCCCTTATCAATTTGTAGTCTTTCCGGAAAAGGAGGTGTAGATGAAGATACAAGTTGCTCAACTATAGGAGTTGTGGATGTTAGCTTTTCTTTTTCTTTTTGAATTTTTGAATTTTGAAGAGATTCTTCCTCAGAACCCTTATTGACTTGAAGAGAGTCCTCCTCAGAGGTATCTTGCTCTTGAATGTCTATAGAAGGTTTTTATAAAACTCTACCAGACTGAGTTGTACATCGTTGAGAGGAACAATCATATAGGTAGGAAATTGTTGTCCTTCTACCATATAAGTAGTTTGAGGATTCTTATTGTTAGGATTTGGCAATGGCTGAGCTGGAAGTTGATTTGTTTTCTGTTGGTATGGGAGCATGAGTTGAGGATTTGTATTTTGTTGAGAAGGTTGATGTTGTGGAAATGGCAATGAAAGTTGTTGTGGATTTTGGCTTGGAAATTGTGGAGCTTGTTGGTTTTGAAAAGATGGAGGATATTGATAAAATTGAGCAAATCTCCCATAAGGATTTTGCATTCCTTGTACCCATGGCTGATATGAGTTTTGATATTGGGGCTAAGGTTGTTGCCAAGGAGTCCAATTTGGTGGGGTTTGAAGATTCATAGGGTTATTAAACCCTTGAGATTGTTGTCCCTGCCAAGGTCTCCTTGCGACAAAACAGAGAGATTCTATTGAATTTGGATCTTCTTGAAAAATAGATTTGAGTCTAGGGATTGAAGGACAATCCTTGATCTCATGATTTTCTGAGCAAATCATACATGTTTCTACAACTTTTTCATCCAAGGGACATTCCCTTAAAGCATGTTTCTTTCTACATTTCGGACAAAAGATGGCTAAAGCATCTGTTTCTGCTTTCTGCTTGTTTTGGATTTTAAGGGTATCTAGTTGTTCACTAAGATTCCCTAAGATATCAGTTTTAAACTCATCAAGCATATTACCAATCTCTGCCCTACTTACTGATCCAGTTGCAGATTTGTTAGCCCTAATAAGAGAAGAATCCCTAGGCCCTTTTCCAGTTTTAGATCTTCCCCTCGAGAATTGGATACATAGTTCTGTTATATCATGAAATGGGAGTTGAGAAATGTCTCCTTTACCCATCATGTTTAAAATGTCTATCCATTCATCTCTAATGGCTTTTAATAGGAGGGTTTTCAAGGTTTCATTATCTAAGTTGCTCATCTTTGCTCTTTTCAAGTTGTATTGAAATCTTTCAATTAAGTCTTCCAAATTTTCATCTTCTTTTTGCATCATTTTGAACACCTCATCCTTGTGATTGGTGGGCATACAATAATCCAAGTATCTATCCAAAAATGTTTGTTTCATATCATTCCAAGTCCTGATAGATTGAGTGGCTAATCCCATGAACCATTTCAAAGTAGATCCCTTCAAAGTTGAAGGAAATAGTTTGAGTTTTTGAGAATCTTCCATATAGTCATAAGTTCGGCACACTACTTCAAACTCAAACAGAAATGTTTCAAGATCCTCACTTCGTAATCCATAAAAGTTAGGGAGAACAAATGGTGAGATATTTTTCATTGTTGCATGAGTTTCCTCATCAACTATAGGGAATCCAAGCAAATTGTCCCTATTTCTACCGTTATTTCCTTCACCATTGTTATCTCCATTATCTCCTCCTCCTCTACCTCCACCTCTATTTATTACTTCCTCTGCCATGATAGTTTCTTTAGAGTCCTTATAGTCCTCTAGTTCTTCTACCAAGGAAGGATGAGAGAAAGTTTCTTTGTTTTCTAAGTGGGTTTTAGTAGGTGGTATAGGAGAATCCTCTACTTCAGCTGTTCTTTGACTTCCAAAAATCTTAAGGCTAGGGGTAGATGGTGGTGAATCTGGTCTATGCCTTGAAGAAGATGGAGTTGTGAAAATCAAACTCTTGGCTTTAGCTATAAACCTTCCCCTAGAATCTCTTGCTCTATGCATGTCATTTTTATTTATTTTTTTAAAAAGTTGGGCTAATAATTCTCTTTCTGATCTTCCAGATCACACTAGGTGCAAGAAGAGAGCATACTTAAGAAATTACTAAACCAATAACTCTCTTTTCTGATCCTCCAGATCACACTAAGTGCAAGAGGAGAGCATACTTCAAGAAGTTATCAAGTTTTCCCTTCTTTTATGATTTTATATATATATTTTTTTTAAGAAATTGGCTACCTAGTTACACTTCCCCGGCAACGGCGCCAAAATGTTTGGTCAATTTAGTGTGTCCTAAATTGCTGCATTTAATTGTCAATCCGGGAATCGTAAGCTGATGAAGTGCGGCGCACTATATGTGCAAGATAACCTCTTTCTTAACTTTTTGTCGTTTGTGGTCTTTCTAAGGTAAAATGGAAATTCTAAAGTGAAAAGCAAGTTTGGTTATATTTATTCAAGGAAGTGATATCCCCTATAATGATTTACCAATCTTGAAACTTTAAAAGCAAATTGAAATTACAATGACAAAAGAAAGTAAACTGCTGAAATGAAAAGTGCCGCTAATCTAATGAATCAAAACAAGAAACTAGTGAACATGAAAACTAAACTATTCTTGCTGCCAACTGAACACAAAAGAAACTACGCTTATGGAAATTCAAAATTGCAATGAAATAAATCTAAATCAGATTACATCAATTCATTTTCTGAACCTTCATCATTAGACCAGCTATGACTTGCGGAAGTAATCATAAACAACTTGTGTAACTGATTATTTAATTTGCAGAAAATAAACTAATACTAAACCATACACACATAATTCAATCCCTCGCCATCAGTCCAGCTGTGGCTTTCGGAGGCAACTGAAGATGTCATACAAGATTTAATATATCTAAATTTGCAGAAAAGGAACTAATACTAAACTACACATTTCATCATGCAGCCCCTCACCATCAGTCCAGCTGTGGCTTTCGGAGGTAACTGAAGACACTATGAGTAGCTTAATATATTTAAATTTAACTACTGAATCAGATAAGCAAAACTGAAATGTACAAAACAAGACTGAAGTTAAACAAAAGCTGTGGAAAGAAAACTAGCAGCAGAATAATGTCAGTTTCATATCATTAACCAAAATACTATGAAAATGCCCCAGGCTGTCTACCTAAAACCTGCACAAGAAAACTGATCAGTGATTTGACAATCATAAAAACATGAAAGACAAGAATGCAATGGAAATCAATGAACAGAAATGAAGCAACTATGAAATATGAACATGTAATGGGTAATGATACAATGACTGTTTAAAGAAATGAAATGAAAAATATATACATTAATACACAGAACCTCGGCTGAGCAGGGGCCCTCTACGCAGCTTTGGTAACGATCCTCAACACAAATTAAGTTGAAAATGGAGTTTTTCACATTAAAAAGCAATTCATTACAGACTGGTAGTATTACGGCTCAAGGCAGCGTAATCACTACATAACAGAGTACGCACATCAATTCAACAGCTATGATCAACTAACAACTATCAACTAACTCTACGTGCGTATGCAAACGCTCTATATAAAGAAATAAACTGTAACTGTCTCCTGAAGTTTATGATAGCAGCCAGCACGTAGACCACTAAGGCCACGGATATAGGAGTATGGCCATGTTGGAAAACGGATCTATGGAAGGTGGGCGCTTGAATTCAACTCCAGAACTTTGCACAGATGTCAATTAACCTCCGAAAGCTTAGAAACGGCCGTATGGGTGTTTATATGCCACGAAACAGAGTCCAGCCGACATAGAACTCCATAGTTGACTTCCACGTGGATGGCTTTGACCGCGGCTTTCTTTGACAAATTTACTTGAACCAATAGGACACGAACCATGTCCTCGTCATTCCTAGCCTGCCCATGTGGCTCGTTTCCTTCGTAGACACCTGTAGCATAGATTTCCACAAAATAGCTGCGGAAAGTTGCAGCAGCTGCGGAAAGTGACAAGTTTCCGTAGCTGTATGAACAAAATCTAAATCAAATAGAAAACACACAAACATAATTAAAAACCATGTTAGATACCCTTTTGCACATGATATTGACAATTTTGGAGGTTTCAATACAAAGAGACTGACTCCTATGTTAAGGTGCTAAATGACCCATCAAGTACACGGGTTAGAGGTGACAAGGAATAAGCTACGGAGAGATACTATAATTAAGAGCAAGGCTTAGCTAGCTCAAACAAGGCAATGCGTTCCCTCCAAAAGGCGTAATTAGGGTACAAAGTGACCTAGGGTTTTAGAATAAGTAAGGTCAATAGTCTTACCTAAGGTCACAAGGCCAATTAAAGGCTTGAAATAGATAAATCTGATCAATATGTGGCACAAGAAGCCTTCAACAAGCCCCAAGTTGAACCCTAGGGAAAGACTAGGGTTTAGCAAGGGCAAAAATTACCCAGGGAAAAAGTTACCTAGGGAAAAGGAAGTTAGCCTTAAAATGGAGGAATTATCCATGGGAAGAGGTTGATTTGGAGGCAATGACCTCACAACCAAGTGTTGAATCCCTTCACATGGCAATGCAGTTAACCCTAGTTGAATTTGAACCTTAACCCTAGTCTAACATCTTTCCTTAAGAGGTCGAAAATCAAAAAATGGGGAGAAAGGTTAGGTTTCAAGATAATTTTTAGGTGTGATCAAAAAAGTGAATAAGGCCAATGCCTTGAACTTGGGTGATGGAATCTTATGGGAGTTCTATTTAGGAGAAAAATGACTAAACCCTAGAAAGGAGTAATGGAATAAGAAAGCCTAGTTTCAAGCCCTAACTATCATTTTATGAGGGAGAATAGTCAATGAGGAGAGCTCATCATGAAGAATCACTCATGGGATTGTCACACAAATTATACAAGGGTAATGCATACAATACCATTGCTAAGATTCCATAGAGTTTTTTTTCAATAATAACTAACACATAGAAACCCTAGACAATATCCATTCCATGCAATATCCACAAAATATATTCCAATAAAAATAACACTTACAAGATATATGCATGAACCAATACTTTATTGCTCCAAAATGACATCTACAAAACAAGAGAATAGCCGTAGAAGCAAAAAATCTACAATAGACCACATCTCCACAAGATACAAGACTAGGCTGAAAACTCTAAGAGGGCTAATCCACAAGGGATCATGAAAATGAAATGAAGGTAACCTCTACTTATATGAGGTCTACCTCAAGTATTTTAGCCTGATGAAGTCGTTAATAGCAAGTTTGACATGAAATGAACTTGGGTTACAAGCCAACACACTAGCTAATGACTAAATATACCATAATTTCCAAAACGTGTGAGTCGTAGCCTCTTTAAATACTTACACTATGCCTTTTTAGGGCTTTAAATGCCATGCCAAAGTGTGTTGAGGTATCCAAATGTGTGAAAATGCCTAGTTCATCCAAAATTTGTGGGAGAGTCCTCACATCCACCTCAAATCCTTTTATGGGGTCTCAAGTGCAGCTGGGGTGCCATAATGTGGTATCCAATTGTCAAATAAGGCCTCCCTCTCTCCATCACTAGGGCTTCTTCAGGTGCCACAAGCCCTCCATAGTCTCTCAATGGGAGACCATCCTCATTTGGGCTCTGATTCAATTCCTGCCCATTAGGCTGTATCAAGGCTAGCCTGAGGGCATATAAGGTCCAATGGTATCATCATGAATGATCCTCAATACTAGGTTAAAGTTGACCAATGTCCTAGGTCCTGAAGGTACTTTGGGACATGTAACATTTGCTCATACTATTAAGAGGCTCCAGTCTCTCAATGCTCTATGTACTAAGGTCATATACTTCTATGAAAGGCCAAGATATTTGTGGAGTAGGTGCCCTCAAGGCCTGAGCTGCTATGGACCATCTTAAAAAAACATGAACTCTAGTGAAAGCGACCATCCGTCAGAGACTAAGATCAATAATGCATCTAAGTGGAACAAACTTGAATGCTAAGGGCATATTACTACTTCAAATAAGGATCACCTTTCGATATGTAACTAGACCATGTCTCGTAAAGGTGTTCCCTACCTTGATAGGGGTGGCTAATGGTCAACCCTGTTAGGTGTTTCCAACCCTAAAGGGGAAGTGACAGTTCCAAGGTCAACCCCTCAATCAATAGGTGTTACTGCAAATAATGTGGGTGAGAAATGGTTCAAGCAGGCAAACCTAGACATGAGCTACTTTGAGCCCTACCTAAAGCCTAGGTAAAAATACCACAGTAAATCTATTTTTCCTTTCTCACATTTGCTTGATAGATATGCACCTATGATGAGAATTATCATGAAGTATTTTACATGTGAGGGAAGGTTCTCCCGTCTTTACTCCTACCACATCAGGCTACTTATGCATTTTACTAGAGTGAGGATGCTGCACATACCCTATTACCTCTACAGAAGCATTGATAAAATGTCCTATATTGTAAAAAAGAGAGACTATCATCAGTAGATGCAAAGCCTCTTTCATAACTCTCTTATCAAAATGGTTGTTATGCACCAACTACAGCATAAAGGTATTCCATGGGAGACCTTCATTACCAATGAGGTGTTTACTTCTCCACAAGCCCATCATTGGCAAAATACACCTTCATCAGCTCATCCTCCCATTCCTACTCCTCCATCACCTCTTGCTGATCATACTTCTCCATCCACTCACATTCCTTCACCCCATGATGACCATCCTTCATCACATTTTCTACAATCCCTCACCATCATCTCATGGTACTAGTGCATCAAATAGTGAAGAAGGCAGTGAGGCAAGTGGCAGTGAGGAAGATGTCAATGAGGCAGAGAGCATTGAAGCAGATGGCATTAATGATGGCAGTGAGACAGATGGCACTGAGATAAGTAACATTGAGTCTTTTCCTTTGACCTACCAGAGGGGAAATAGGCATGTGTTTACTGCCCTTAAGAGGCAAGGGGCCATGCCTTCTACATCAACCAAGCAGCTTGACAAAGGTAAGGAAAAGGTCATTGCCGAAGAAGAGGAAGACAAACACGAGACTGAACAAGAATTTCATTTAATTCACCTTGACAGTGATGATGAGAATGAGCAGAGGATCATAAACATGTTGCTTAAGAGCAAAGATGCCCAAATTAGGGATCTACAAGCAAATATTGGTAGAGCCAAGAATGTGATCAACTTCTTTGAGGTGGAAAACCAGCAGTTAGAGGCAGAGAAAGCCATCTATGAGGTCAGAGCTATCAGAGCTCGAAAAGAGGCTAGAAAAGCCAAGGCAAAGCTAGATGAGGTCTTGGACACTCATGAGGACATTGAAGAAGAGGAAGAACAACTTCCTAGGAGGAGGCCAAGGACAATTGGTTTGAAGAAGGCCTTAGCCAAGGAAAGAGAGCAAGAGACAGCCTTGGCAGAGAAGCTCACTCCAAGTGAGCTTCTTGCCATGGAAATAGATTATGATAGGGAGTCTTGGTTAGAGAGGGCAAATGTGCACCTATAGGATCAGCTGGAGAAGACTAAGAGAGACCTTGACATGCAAAAGAAGATGGCAAGGCATTATGCCTTAAGAAACAAGATTGCAAGGGCCAAGCTCAAACAAGCCCTTGCAAAGATTCAAGCCCTAAAAGAGGCAAAGGAAAAAGAAAAACTTGACATTCTTGTTGATGCATCCCTACAAGCATCCCAAACATGATCAACAAGACAAATCTCAATTTTGGCATCTTTTTGAGTTTTTGAAATTTTAACTGTTTTGAAGGGCCAAGCGCGCAGCGCCATTGGCGCTGCTCTCTTTTTTGGGGCACCCAATGGAGGAATGGCTTACATTTTCATGTTCATCATGCCAAGGCATCACTCACAGAAAATTTCAGCTCATTTGGAGCAAAACTGATCCTCCAAAAGTGCCAAAAACAAGCAAAAAATCACCTTTCTGCCCTATTTTCAGCACTGGTGTTGCGCCCTGAGCAGTATTGGGAGAATGGATTTTTGAGCAAGTAAATGGACACCAATCAGGAAACTAAAGGCAGTTTTGGAAACTAGACAGGACAGGTTTTCCAATGAGCTATCATGGAGCTCATTTGGAGACTGGGAAGACCTCCAAATCTCAACTGCAAAAGAGGTAATTTTTCCAGATTTGGCACTGCGCCCTTGATCCTTGGTGCTGCGCCCTTGCCAGAAAGTCAATAGAACACATAAGGAGTTAATGAAAAAGATATTTTGATGGCTTAATAGGCAAATCACTCCAAAGTTAGTTGAGGAGTTATGTTAGGAGTTATTTTTGCATTTATTAAGTTAGGATATTTGTGCCTTGGGCCTTGCATGGTCTCATAAGACAAAATGACATTTATGTGTAATTAATGACATTTTGAAACCCTAGCTTGGGATTTGGTCCTCCTTTGCAAGTTAAATACTGCATGGAGGCCTCATTGTTCATGTTGGTTTATTGTTGAGATAAACTTCATAGAATTTGAGTTGTAAGGAGTTTTGGGCTTTGGAGCATTGTGAAGGTTTTGGACTGAATATCAATGAGACAAGCACATTTGTAGGATTCATGAACATGGTTAATGGTGATGTTTTCTCTGATTTTACACTTGTCTTCTTATGTTTCCATATTGTGCATCTTTCTCTTGCAATAGAAGCACCTTAAGTCTGTCTGCTTCTATTGCTCTAATGTTTTCCTCTGCTAGTTCAGATTAGAGAATTCTTAATTGCTCTCTAGTCCCACTTAGCTTGCTTGTCTTAAAAATGATTTAATGGAGCCAATGCCAAAGAAGTTTATGATTAGCCTTGTCCTTTGGTATAACTTAAAACATTGTTTTTGAGGTATTTTCTTTGAAGTATTGCTAATTAGGGTTTGGCTGAGGAAGTTTATGTTTTGCCCTGTCCTTTAGTCCATCTTAAATAGTTGCTTTGAAGGTCTTTCATAGTTTGATTAAGGAATTTAGGAGTTCACTGCCCTTTGATCATTACTATATGTTATCTTGAATGTTTTCTTTGCATGAAGGTGAAATCACTTGAGAATTTACAAGTTCCTTGCTCTCTAGGGTTTGCTGGATTATTGTCTTAGGGTTTACTTGGTTAAATTTGATCAAAGAAGTTTATGGTATGCCCTATATTTGGTTATTTCTTTATGCATAGTGACCTTAAAGGCCCTTCTTGTTAAAGTATTTGTTAAAGGATTCTTAACTTCCCTTTACACCTACTAATCTCACAATTTAATGTTCACTTCACTCACATAAGCTTTGAAGATCCATTTGGCTTTGTTAACTTGCCCTCTGAAACACCCTTGACCCATTGTTGTACTTTTCAAGACCTTTTGCAGACTCCATAGCCCAATGGTCTGAATTTCTCTCACTCTATCTGTTCTACTTGACAACCTACCCAACCAACCAAACAAACAAATAGACCCTATCATTATAATTAGCCTAAAATCAAAACCCTAAAATAAATCAAGTTTACATATTTTATACAAATATAGAGAGAGCCCTCTCTGAGTCCAGGAAGGCTAGGTCTTAGGGCTCCAAATATTGGTTTGATGTTACCCTTGTTCAATTTGGACTTGCCATTCTGACAAATTACAGGGACCTAACAAATCACCTCAAAAAAATTGACTTTGACTTAACTACCAAGTCCCAAGGGTCCAAAATTTCTTGAAATTTTCAATATTCCCTTGTCCGGGGACCTTTAAAAATTAAAACTTATAGAACCAACGGATTTTTAATTTTGGAGAATTAAATTTTCCTAGGACCTCAAATTAATTAAATTTTTGGCTTATAATTTTAATTAAATTTTAGCAAAAAATTTAATTAATTGACTCATGAGGGGATTAATTATTTTTCAAACTCTCTAATACTCTAGCCATGGTGTCTATGTTAATCCAAGTTGTCATTGATGGCAACAGGTTGACGAAGGTTGAAAGACTAGATGATAACATGGAGGATGTCATTTGAAGTTCTCCTGCACTGTGACATATTACTGCACTATTATTGAATACATGATGCTATACCTTCATGACCTTGCTGGGTACTATCATGATGACATAGATGTCCTACATGATGACGCTATGACCCTATGATTGATAAGCCAAACAATGGAGAAGACAAATGAAGGAGAAGCCAAGCAATGGAGAAGGCATTTTGTCCTATGCACTTTATGCACACAAAAATTAAGGACAGTCACAAAGAAAAATTGTTTTTACCTCCTTAGAGGCATCCTTCCAAATTGACTCCTATACCATCTTTTAGAGCATATTTTTTCCTTTCCAAGAGCCCTTATTTGTCCCAAACTCCTAGTAGTTTTTGAGATATCGAATTTTCAAGTTAAAAAAAATATATTTATGATATTGAGCCGACCTATGCTCAGGGACACAAGTCGGCCTCCAAACAGGGATGTGTCTTTTCGTTTGTTATTGCAAAGAAGGCTATATATATACAATCCGTAACTCATTTCTCCAGCACATAAATTCGGTCATCAAGCACACACAGAAGAGATTCAGTTCACATCTCGTGAACTTAATATATAAAGGAGAAGATATTCTGTTTGGGGTTAAAAAGGTCTCATCTAAATTGCAGAGATTCAGATTTCTGTGAGTGTCACATTTCAAAAGGGCAGATCCATAGCTCAGTCTTGACAAACTCACTACCTCACATACATTAACAGTGGTTCAGACCTCCTAAATAATATTGCAACTCGGACTTCTCTACATCACAGCAGCTCGGATTTAGCTAAACAACAATAGCTCGGAATTATCTAAAACCACAGTGGTTCGAATCTCTTGAACGTTGCAGTAACCTAAATATTACATAGATCTCTTGGTTCAGTATTGCAGTAGCTCGGATCTCTTGAAAATTGCAGTGATCTCTTGTGCCGGAGCTTCATAATATTCCAGAGTAACCTTGTTGTGGAGTTGAAAAATCGTAATCAATAATAGGAAGTCACAATAGCATTTGAATTATGACAAGGATTGCATAATAGCAACATTGTGGAACAAAAAAAAAAAAGCCTTCTTGATCACTTGTCTTGAGCATGAAGATTTGAGTTTTTGGAAACAAGAACAGTGAATGAAAATCAGTGAGCAGTGAAGCATTAGTAGCGGAGTCAAATGGTGGACAAAGTACAGTGAAGAAATAATCAAGTCAAAATCAAGAAGTATTGAACAGTGAAGAATTTTTGTAGATGACAGTCAAGTAATTATATCACACATATTCTATTAAAAGAGACTGAGGGATTGGTGTCCTTGGGGTAGGTGCCCCTAAACACAAGGTTGGCGCCTTGAGAAGATAGAGTCAAAGCCCTATAGGTCGGAGCCTCATCAAAGTCCAAGTTGGTGCTTGGCAACAGGTTGGTGCCTGTTTCATTAAAAGGGTTGGTGCCCTCACTCATCTATTGTATACTATTATTTACAAAGAGGATTGAATTTCTTATTAATCCTTAATATTATTATTATACACCTCTTTGTCTTTAATTGTGAAAAATCTAACTGGAAATAAATAACAATTGAAAAGAAATACTGATTCACCCCCCTCTCCGTATTTCCAACAATTGGTATCGGAGCCAGCTTCTTCATTATCAACTTAACAACTAGAAGAAGGATTCTTAGGCACAATGAAGAACGTGGAAGCAATAGGGAAACTGCCTATCTTTGATGGAACAAATTTTAGTTTTTGGAAAAAGAGGATGTCCTACTATCTAATGTCTCTTGGCTCTGAAGTATGGCACTCTGTTTTGGATGGGTACAAAGTTCCCTCCAGTCTTCCAACTGATCCAGATGAAAGAAAAGCCTACATTGCTAATGCCAAAGCTTTAAATTCCATCACTAGTGGAATTACCGACTCCGAATTTAGGAAAGTCATGAATTGTGACTCAGCGAAAGAAGTATGGGATAAGTTGGTTTCTCTATATGATGGGGACTCCAAAGTTAAGAAGGCAAAGCTTCAAACATATAGGAAACAATTCGAGAGTCTGAAAATGGATGATGAAGAAGATATTGCATCATACTTCCTCCGAGTAGCTGAAGTGTTAACTCTCTTACAGGACTAGGAGAAAATGTTGAAGAAAGCACCATTGTTCAAAAAATCCTGAGATTGCTTCCTGATAGATTTGACTCCAAAGTAAGTGCCATAGAAGAAATGAAGGACCTAGATACTCTCAAGATGGATGAACTTCATGTAATTCTCATCGCCTATGAGATGAGGAAAGGGAGTCCAAATTTCAAAGAAGCAGCCTTCAAAGCCTCAAGATCTACAAAAGAAGGAAAAGGATGGAATTGCAACAACGATGAATTTGACACTGAAAACGAATTAGCTCAATTTGTACGAAGACTAAAAAGGGGATCTAAGCTAAAAGGTAAGTACCCTCTTATTTGTTTCAATTGTGGAAGAATAGGTCATTACGCTGCAAAATGTCCTCATAAACATGATAGTGATGATGAAAAGGACTCTAAAAGGATGATGTATAAAAAGAAGGGGTTTAATAAGAAGAACTTCTTCTCCAAACAAGATGAGTTTGATGAAGATGAATTTGTAGTCATAAAAAAGAAATCAACTAGAAATATGCGTCATCACAAAGAAAGTGATGATGAATCAGATGAGGAAAGTAATTATGTTGGAAGCAAAGAAACATTATTCATGGCATTTACAAATGATGATGACTCAGAACTGGAAGATGAAAGAAACATGGATAGTTTGCTAATAAGTGCCATTGAAGAAAATGAGAATCTACAAAAGAAGATAATTTTCCTCAAAATAGAAAGAGAGGAAGCAAAAAGAAGGGAAGACTTCTTGAACATTAAGCTAAAAGAGAAGGATGATATCTGGGAAAAATGTGAAGATGAAATAGTATCTCTAAGAAAGGAATTAGAGCAAGTCAAAAGGAGTTGGCAAAGCTCTCTAGCTCTTGACAACATTCTTAATACTCAAAAACCTCAACATGATAAGTCTGGAATTGGTTTCAAAGGAGAATCATCAAGTACAAAGAATAATGCTAGAAGTTATGCTGACATACTCTCTTGCCATCCAAAAGAAGAAAAGTCATCTCGTCAGGAACAAAGTCCCATCTCAAAACCAAGAATTGAAGAAAGAGCAACTCCAAGGAAGAATGTTGGTTCAAGCTATGGATACTACAACAGGTATCAAACTATTTTTCTTGGATATTGTTACTATTGTAAAAACTTTGGGCATCAAGCTAAGCATTGCAAGGCTCATAAGAATGAAGCACCAAGATTGAACAATCAAACAAACCAACTACGTGGTCCTAAAGAGCAAGGACAAATCAAAACTTACAATTCCTTTGATCCTTTGGCTAAGTTTGATCCGTCTTGCTCATTATGTGATAATTATGATCATAATGAACAAAATTTCCCTCTCAAAAGGGAGAAAGCTAAAAACGTAAATCTCAAAATTGATAAATGTGGCCTAGCTCTATGTGCTCATAGTGAAGAAAATCATTGGTTCATGGATAGTGGATGCTCAAGACATATGACAGGTGACCAAAATAAGTTTATCTCATTGAACAAGAAAAATGGAAATGTATCCTTTGGAAGTGGATCCGCTAAAATCATTGGAAAAGGAACTGCTACCCTTGTCAATGGACTAGGAAAGGCTCAAAATACCTTGTTGGTAGAAGGGCTCAAACACAATCTCTTAAGTGTTAGCCAGATTTGTGACCAAGGACATAATGTTGTCTTTAGTACAAAAAATTGTGAAATAAGAGACTCATCCTCAGGAGAACTTGTAGCGAAAAGAGTAAGAACACCATATAATGTTTACATTCTCAGTAGAATCCAAGAAGATAAATGTTACTTAAGTCAAACAGATGAAAGTTGGTTATGGCACAGGCGATTGGGGCATATAAGTTTTGATAACCTAGTCAACATCAGCAAAATTAAAGTAGTAAGGGACATTCCTAAAATGTGCAAGACAAATCAAGTTGTATGCAGCCTGTGCCAACATGGAAAGCAAACCATAACTAGCCACAAAACTAAGGAGTTCTCAACATCAAAACCTTTGGAAATCATTCATGCAGATTTGTGCGGGCCAACTAGAACTTTAGCTCTTCAAGGTGAAAGATACTTTTCTCTATTTGTTGATGACTATACTAGAATGATGTGGATATATTTCATAAAATATAAATTCGAAGCATTTGAATGTTTTAAGAATCTTAAGGCTCTCATTGAGAATGAGAAAGATTCTAAGGTTAAATGTCTTAGAATGGATAGAGGAGGAGAATTCACCTTAACATTTTTTGATAAATTCTGTAAAGAGCATGGAATCGAAAGAGAACTCTCTACTGCTAGGACACCCCAGCAAAATGGAATAGTTGAAAGAAGGAACCGAACCATTCAAGAAATGGCAAGGACAATGCTACCAGCCGCTGATTTGCAACCAAAATTTTGGAGAGAAGCAGTTGGAACTGCAGTATATACCTTAAATCGAACTCAACTAAGACCAAATAATGAAAAGAATCCTTATGAATTATGGAAAGGAAGACCTTCTTTAGTAAAATATTTCAGGGTTTTTGGAAGCAAATGCTTCATAAAAATAAATGATGACTCAGCAGGTAAATTTGATTCTAGAGTTGACGAAGGAATATTTCTTGGATACTCCACTAGGAGCAAAGCTTACAAATGTTACAACAATCGTCTACGAAGAATAGTGGAAAGCATTGATGTGAAGATTGATGAAGGCCTTCCAGAAAAGAGAATTGAAGATCATGAAGTTGAGCCTTTCTTTGAACAAAGTGAAGAAGAAGAACCTGAAAAAGAAGAGGAGAATGGAGAACCTCAAAGTAAATCTCAAAGTGAATCTTCACAAACTCCCTCTAAGATCAAGTTTATTCAAAGACATCATCCAGAAGAACAGGTCATCGGAAATATAGATGAAGGAATTCAAACTCGAAGAAGGATGATAAGCACCCCAAGAAAAGATGATGTGGCTCTATTATCTTTAATAGAACCTGAAATTTTTTCTCAAGCAAGCAAAGATCCTTATTGGATGAAGGCCATGGAAGAAGAAATGTCTCAAATCGAAAAAAATGAGACTTGGGAACTGGTACCTCGCCCAAAAGATAAAAATATAATTGGAACAAAATGGGTATTCAAAAACAAGATGAATGAAGATGGACAAATCATCATAAATAAAGCCAGACTTGTCTGCAAAGGATACTCGCAAATCGAAGGAATTGACTTCGAAGAAACCTTTGCACCAGTAGCTCGAATGGAAGCCATAAGAATGTTTTTAGCGTTTACTTGCTCAAAAGGATTCAAGGTCTATCAAATGGATGTAAAATCAGCATTCCTGAATGGAGATCTCAAGGAAGAAGTTTACATGGAGCAACCAGAAGGATTTGATCTTGCTGAAGGAAAAGACTTTGTATGCAAACTAAAGAAGGCCTTGTATGGATTAAAACAAGCCCCTAGAGCATGGTATGCAAAGTTGGATCACTATTTGCAACAAGAGGGTTTCAAAAAGGGAGTGGCAGGTAGCAATCTCTACATGAAGATGGACAAGGGAAAACTTTTGATCACTCTTGTTTACGTTGATGATCTAATATTTGCTAGTAATAATGAAGAAATGAGCCATGAATTTGCTCTAAATATGTCCAAAAAATTCGAGATGTTAATGATTGGTGAGTTGTCTTACTTTCTTGGGCTACAAATATCTCAAACCTCTGCATGCATGTTTATATCTCAAGCAAAATATCTTAAAGACATGCTTAAAAGATATGGGATGGAATATTATGCACCTATGAGCACACCAATGACCACGGATTGTAAATTAAGCAAAGACGATGATACCCCCCAAATAGATGCAACTCTTTACAAGTCAATAATTGGAGCTCTCCTATACTTAACTGCTACAAGACCAGATATTATGCAAGCAGTAGGAATGGTAGCAAGATTTCAGTCAAGTCCTAAACAATCCCATCTAGCAGCTGTGAAGAGAATTCTTAGATATTTGAAAGGAACGATTGATTTCGGTCTTTGGTATCCTAAGAGTTCAACTCTTATTGTGACAGCTTACTCTGATGCTGATTGGGCCGGAAGCGTGGATGATCGAAAAAGTACTAGTGGAAATGCATTCTCTGTGGGAGATTGTCTTGTATCTTGGCTCAGCAAAAAACAATCATCTATATCCCTTTCTACAGCTGAAGCCGAATATATAGCTGCTGCTGATTGTTGTACACAAATTCTATGGATGAAGGAAGCCTTGAAGGATGTCAACATAGAAACTAAGCAACCAATTACTATTTTTTGTGACAATACTAGCGCCATCAGTCTTTCAAAGAATCTGGTGATGCACTCAAGGACCAAACATATTCCAATCAAATACCACTTTTTCCGTGAACAAGTTGCTGAACACAATATCATGTTGGAATACGTCAATACAAAAGAGAAAATTGCAGATATCTTTACAAAACCCCTTCCACGAGAAGCATTTGAGTATCTTTGCCAAAAGATGGGGGTCATTGCTCTTGCATCAAATTAAATCAAGCATCATGTCAGGGGTACAATATGTTAGGGGGAGCAGCATGACAGGGGGAGCACCTTGGCACCCCATTGCCATTGATGTCAAAGGGGGGGAGAAGAAAAATATTGCCATCCAATGACAAAGGGGGAGATTGTTAATCCAAGTTGTCATTGATGGCAACAAGTTGATGAAGGTTGAAAGACTAGATGATAACATGGAAGATGTCATTTGAAGTTCTCCTAATGATGCTGCACTGTGACATATTACTGCACTATTATTGAATACATGATGCTATACCTTCATGACCTTGCTGGGTACTATCATGATGACATAGATGTCCTACATGATGACGCTATGACCCTATGATTGATAAGCCAAACAATGGAGAAGACAAATGAAGGAGAAGCCAAGCAATGGAGAAGGCATTCTGTCCTATGCACTTTATGCACACACAAATTAAGGACAGTCACAAAGAAAAAAAGTTTTTACCTCCTTAGAGGCATCCTTCCAAATTGACTCCTATACCATATTTTAGAGCATATTTTTTCCTTTCCAATGAGCCCTTATTTGTCCCAAAACTCCAAGTAGTTTTTGAGATATCGAATTTTCAATTAAAAAAAATATATATTTATGATATTGAGCTGACCTATGCTCAGGGACACAAGTCGGCCTCCAAATAGGGACGCGTCTTTTGGTTTGTTATTTCAAAGAAGGCTATATATATACAATCCGTAACTCATTTCTCCAGCATAGAAATTCGGTCATCAAGCACACACAGAAGAGATTCAGTTCACATCTCGTGAACTTAATATATAAAGGAGAAGATATTCTGTTTGGGGTTAAAAAGGTCTCATCTAAATTGCAGAGATTCGGATTTCTGTGAGTGTCACATTTCAAAAGGTCAGATCCATAGCTCAGTCTTGAAAAACCTACTACCTCGCATACATTAACAGTGGTTCAAACCTCCTAAATATTGCAACTCAGACTTCTCTACATCACAGTAGCTCGGATTTATCTAAACCACAACAGCTCGGAATTATCTAAAACCACAGTGGTTCGAATCTCTTGAACGTTGCAGTAACCTTAATATTACAAAGATCTCTTTGCTCAGTATTGCAGTAGCTTGGATCTCTTGAAAATTGCAGTGATCTCTTGTGCTGGACCTTCATAATATTCCAAAGTAAACTTGCTGTGGAGTTGAAAAATTGTAAGCAATAATAGGAAGTCACAATAGCATTTGAATTATGACAAGGATTGCATAATAGCAACATTGTGGAACAGAACAAAAGAATCCTTCTTGATCACTTGTCTTGAGCATGAAGATTTGAGTTTTTGGAACCAAGAACAGTGAATGAAAATCAATGAGCAATGAAGTATTAGTAGTGGAGTCAAATGGTGGACAAAGTACAGTGAAGAAATAATGAAGTAAAAATCAAGAAGTATTAAATAGTGAAGAATTTTTGTAGATGACGATCAAGTAAGTATATCACACATCTTCTATTAAAAGAGAATGAGGGATTGGTGTCCTTGGGGTAGGTGCCCCTAAACACAAGGTTGGTGCCTTGAGAAGATAGGGTCAAAGTCCTAGAGGTCGGAGCCTCATCAAAGTCCAAGTTGGTGCTTGGCAAAAGGTTGGTGCTTGTTTCATTAAAAGGGTTGGTGCCCTCACTCATCTATTGTATACTATTATTTACAAAGAGGATTGAAGTTCTTATTAATCCTTAATATTATTATTATACACCTCTCTGTCTTTAATTGTGAAGAATCTAACTGGAAATAAATAACAATTGAAAAGAAATACTGATTCACCCCCCTCTCAGTATTTCCAACAGTCTAACTATGAGGGACCATGTACTAAAATATTTTACATCAAGATATTACAATTTGACACATTAAGGGGGAAAACCCATTCGTAATAGACCCTCAAATAACTACTCAATTCTGTGATTCAAAACATGATCTAGCAGACCACGTAATTTGTAATAAAATAATCTAGCTAATTAGCTAGGATTATTCCCAAATTACTTTTACAAAGACTTGATAGAAAACACTAGGACTTACTTAGTATCTTGGTGACAAAATCCACCCTAGCTTTGGGGTGAGGTTGGAGGGGAAAGCTCTGCCAATCATTTGTTTCGAGAAATACAAATGAATCAATGAGACGAAAAACCTCTGAGGATAGAAATCATCACCAAAATACTAGGCTTACTTAGGTTGTTACATACATGATGGTCTTACTAGATCATTTACATTATAAACATGCAGAATGGGTTTACATATTTTACAAAACTATCGACTGATGGTGAAATCTGAATGGCATGAACACCTCGAACATGATAAATCCCATTTTCAAAAATGGGGTTGTATTGCTATGGGGTCGTTGACATAGAGTGGTCAACATCTGGCTCTACTTGGGGACACATTTGTTCTTTGAAGGAATGCGAGAATACAGAATCTGCATCCAAGAAACACACACAATTATATAAGTAGTTTCCATCCAAATATCATCATATAACATCAAGCACATGAAAAATAGAAGCTATCCTATCATTTATTATTCTGCTAGCATGAAAAGTAAATCTAATCTAACTACAAAATGAAATGCCGAAAGAACAAGGTGTAAGGTTAGAAATACAATACAAAGGATGCCCAATGGCATCATATGTCATCTCTGAAGAACAACTTGAGCATTTGGCCATTTACAGGTAAGTGAGGTGGTTTTCCTTCGAATGATCTCACGTGGAATGAGTTGGGTCCATCAATCCCTAGGATAATGTAAGGTTCTAGCCACAAACTGTCGAACTTCTTATGTTTTCCTGGTTTTTCATTCTTTCAATCCCAAAGTAATACCATGTCTCCAACCTGAAAAGATCTAGATCGAGATGATTTATCAAAGATTTTCTTAATGTTAGATTGATTTTTACACATATTATCAAAGGCTTTCCTATGAGTTTCATTGAACTCTACAATCTGATTAATTCTATTTTGAACAACATCTTTATCAGTGGAAAAATGTTGAAGGAGTTGGTAAAATGGTAATTTAAGGTGCACTGGAAAAGTTACATCCAAGCTATAAACTAAGTCAAAAAGACTTTTACAAGTAGCCTTCTTTTTAGTAATTTTATCTGTCCATAAAGCATACTTGATTTTGTTATCCCAAGGTCACTTATTATCTCTTACTATCTTCTTGATAATGTTTATAAGATTTTTATTACTTGACTCATCCAGGCCATTACCCTGAGGATAATATTTAGATGAATGAGATAATGCAATGCCACACTTAAAACAAAAAGATGAAATTTCAATAGAACTAAAAGCTTTGGCATTGTTGGTAGTGATCTTGGTGGAGACACCATTTCAATAAAGTCATTGGCATTTTTCGCAGGAATGGCTTCAACCCATTTCATAAAAGAATTAGTTGCAGTTAAGATCCATGAGTAGCCATTGCTAAATTTTTCATGGAATTTCTCAATCAAATCCAGACCCCAATGTTGAAAAGGTACCTCAACAACCACAGGTTGTAGGGGCAGGGCATCTAGCTTCTGCTTCTTATTGAACAGTTGACATGCTCGGAAACTTCTGACAAATTTATGCACATATGAAAAGATCGAAGGCCAATAATACCCAGTTCTCAAAATTTTGTGGGAGGTAGTTCTAGTAGCATAATGACCACCACAAAATCCTGAATGAAACTCAGAAATCAACTTCTTGTACTCAACTTCATCAACACAACTAACTATTATGCCCTCCGGATTTCTCCATTCAAGGCCATCCTTCATGAGGCAATACTTAGTGGCTTTTAATCTAAGAGCCCTTCTTCTATGAACAACTAAATGGTTAGGACATGTAAGATTTAACAAATAATAAATAATATCATTGCACCATTCATGCTCTCCTAAGCTTTGCAGCTTAGGTGAAGAAGCATTGTTAAGACAAATCAAACCAAGAGCTTTCTCATTACCTTTGGTCATCATTTCAGCCAAGTCTTGACCCTTCACTAACTTGGTGGGTCTAATCTCTAAGTCATATTATTGAATTTTAGTAACCCACCTAGCACGAGTCCCTAAGAAATTTGTTTGAGTTAATATATCTTTAATCGCAGAATGTGTGACAAAAGCAATGATTTTGGAATAACCCACATAAGTCTTGAAATGCTCAAGAGACTTAACCAAGGCATATGCTTGCTTTTCCATGGTAGTATAATTTCATTCAGAATTTTGAAGCGCTCTACTCATGAAAGCAATAGGCTATTCATGACTGACCTTATTATTTTGTAATAAGACACCAACAATGGTATCTTTAGAAGCGAAAGATAAAATCATGAAATCCTTCGAATAATCAGGACTAACCAAAACAAGAGCTTTGGAAATAGCACCCTTGATTTCCTGAAAAGCCTTGGCAATCTTCTTTCCTTAAAAAAATTGTATCTTTCTTCTGGAGACTTTGAATAGGCTTGGCTATTTCTGCGTAATTTGGAACAAATCTTCTCAAAAAAATAGTTTTTCCCAAGAAAAGACTGAAGGGATTTAAGATTATGAGGGAGAGGAATATTTTGGATTGTTTGAACTCTTTCAGGATCAATCTTGATCCCATCTTTGGAAGTGATGTGACCAAGTAATTTCCCTTCAGTTACTCCAAAAATAGACTTAGTTTGATTCAAGGAAATCCCAAACTCTCTACACTTGTCAAAAACTTGCTTAAGAAGACCTATATGACTAATACCATCCTTAGAAAAAACAGTAAGATCATCTTGATAAATTTCAATAATTTTACAAATTAAACCTTTAAAGGCATAATCCATAGCCCTTTGAAAAGTAGCCCCAGCATTAGTCAACCCAAAAGGCATTCTAATATATTCGAAAGTACCCCATGGTGTGGTGAAATTATTTTTGTGACGATCTTCCTTCTTAACCCAAACTTGATTGTATCTAGAAAAACCATCTAACAATGACATCATTCCTGAACCTGTAACTCTTTGCAACATAGTCTCCATGTTTGGCAAAGGGTAATTGTCTCTTTTACATGCTAGACTGAGGTTTCTAAAATCGACACAAAGTCTAATAATACCATTCTTCTTCCTAACAATCACCAGGTTAGAATACCATGTTGAATACCTAGTTTGAGCAATAATTCCAGCTGCAAGCATCTTTGAAAGCTCTTTCTGAATCAAAGGTGCTAACTTAGGATTTATTTGCCTAATATTTTGACGAAAAGGTTTAGCATTTTCATCCTTTAAAGGGATAGTATGTTGCATGACATCTTCCCTATATCCCTTTAACTCATCATATGAAAATGCTAAAAGATCCCTATATTCATGAAGTAAATTGGTCAATTTTTTCCTTTCTTCATCATTAGTACCTTTACCAATTTTGACAATTTTAGGGTCCTTAGAGGTACCAATATTTAATTCAATGAATTCACGCAGATCAATTTTTTTTTCCTCTTTCATCTTTGTGGCATCATGACAATCAAAGTGTTGCTTCAAAGCAACAACATTCCTAGGAGTAGGATTTATAATATCTTCATGATCATCAGATCCGTCCTCCCTAGAACTTATCCGAAAATTTTCATACTCATCCAAATTATTAATAAAATGAATGACTTACTTCTCATCATTAAAAAATTGCCATTGCTTTGAATTATCTGGAACAGAAGGTCTAAAAATAATTTCCATTTTTATCTTATTCTTGATCAATTCATTAGCTAATTGTAAAGTAGAAGCAACCACAACAATCTCATCCACCAAGCTATTATTTTCTCTTGGGATAACTTCAAGGTTAAGGGCATCAAAGTATTCCATAACATCCCACACAACATTTCGATAATTCCTTAACCTTTGATTTTTACATGTAAATTTATTTTTAACTTGCATGATAACTAAATCAGAGCCTCCCTTGATACTAAGCAACTTAATTCTTAAAGTTTTTTCCAATTTAAGACCCAACAACAAGGCTTCATACTCAACTACATTGTTGGTTGCTTCAAATTCCAGTTTATAGGAAAATTTGAAAATATGACCAAGGGGAGACTTTAATACAATTCCAATGCCTTTACCATGCCTAGACAATGCACCATCAAAATGCATGTACCAAACCTTATCCTTTAGATCCTCAAAATTCTCATCAACCTTATCATCTAAAGGAACTATTAAATTTGATATGATAGCATAATTCCCCATGTCACGTTGTTTTTTAATTATGTCATTATGAGGTCTTTTAGGATCTTCCACATGGAATCTTCTTTCAGGCTCTCTGTTGAGTTTCACAAACCCTCACCTCTAGGAGAAGGAATCATAGCATAAGACCAATTCATCTGAATACTTCCTAGGAGACTAGAGGCCCATTTTCTTGATAGCAACATACCCCAAGCATCTGGAACATCAACTACAAATATGTCCATAACAATCATTATGTCAGGGTAGACAGATAAATGAACTTTAAATCCTTGATTAACCCATGAACTTCAATTTTCTTAGAATCCATGGCACATATGTTGTAGTATGGTATAGAAACTCTTAAATTGAGCTGTTCCATGACCCTCTTGGTCATGACACAAGTTGAAGCACAGGAATCCAACATACAATTATTCAATTTATAACCATTAACCATCAAAGCAATGAAAAATGGCTGATGCTCCTCGTTATCTGATTCCATTTTTTGCAGATATATAGGGGCATCTTGATAGGAAAATTCAAGAGCTTTATCTTGAGCAACATTAACATGTGAATCTTCAACGACAAATAAAAACTTAGCCTTCTGAGCGGGAAGCTTCAATATCTCAGTGACAGACACCAAGATCTTTGCATTATTCAACCATCCTCCCAAATCAATATTCAAACCAGGACTAGGATTAAAAATTCGAGGGGGAGTTTGATTATTACTTTGATCTTTATCCCTTCTTTGATAAGTTAACCCTTTGTCCTTTTCAATTTCCAATACTTAATATGGAGAAGGATTTTCACCAAATAATTCAATCATCAAATCCTTTTCATGCCCAAAATTATTGATACTATGCGAAGATGTGAAAGGCCTAACATCTTGACCATTTTCCTTGACTTCCATCCAATCTTCCATAGACAAAGAAAAATATTTACCAACAACATTTATCTAATTACTTCCCCCAAGCATTCCAATATTCATAATTCTTTTAACAGTGGGACAAATAACCTCCGGATGAAGAGCATCACAAGCTCTACAATAAGGTGGATCTTCATCAACCAAATTAGTAGATTGGAGCAGATTAGGAGGTCTCTGCTCACCAGGCTGACCTTTTTTCTACCAAGTATTATTACTTCGATTTTTATTATGATTCCTAGGTTGGGAATTTTGAGCTTGAGCTCTTTCCATTTGGACCAACCTAGACTGCAAAGTGCTTATTTCCTTAGCATGGCCAGAGATTAATTTCGCTTGGTTAAGCTCCATGCTTTCAAGTTTTTGTAGTAATTTTTTCATAGGGTCATCATTTGATTCTTGAGCCTCTTTACCTTTAGGCCCTTTCAATTTAGTTGCAGCCCTATCAAAACCGGGAATTTCAGACTTCCCTGATGCCCTTTTGTCCTTTTCGAGTTCTTCTGCTAAAGATTGGAAAGCAAGGTCTGTGGAGGTAGTGTAGTGTTTAGGTCGCTCTCGTAAAGACAGATAGGTCCTGTGCTCGATCCTGAGTGAGGGAGTGGCTCACCGCGAGAGATTAACCAATCCGGACCAAGCCCATGACATTTTAATACAGTGATATGTGGTTTAACGATAAGTTTCACTGGATGAAACCCACGAGACCTAGGTTCAAATCCCTATGAGTATATTGTCCTGCTATGTTCTCGGCTCAAGGAGTAGGATCCCCCATACTCGTTTGGGGTCTCAACTCTTGCTAAATCATAAAGAATTGGCGTATCTGGCTTGCAGGTTGATGGAATATGCTAATGGTGTTATAAGGCAACGACGAGGATTGATCTTGGGACCTCCCTTAGATTAGTCTAAAGAGTTACCGATTCACCATTGTAAAAAAAAAAGATTGGAAAGCCTTATAATTAGTAGTCTTAGCACGTCTTAGCTCATATGAAGTATCAGAATTGAAAGCCTCAATGTAAAAATTCAGAAGAGATCCATTAGGAGGCCTATGATTTTGAGATATTTCCTTAAGAATACCATTAAATCTCTTGTTAAATTCTTCAATTGTGTCATTTTCTTTCTTTTTTATGGTACTGATATCTTTCATCAAATGCCTATCTTCCCTTTTATCTCCAAACTTACCTTTAAAGGCATTTAGAATTGATTCAAAAGAATCGATTGAATTATTAGGCTTTTCAGTAAACCATTCCATAACATCTTGCTCAAAGGTAAGAATAAAAAGGCTTATCTTTACATCATCGAAATTATTATTTCTAGCCCATTTATTCCACCAACAAGTGAAAGCGCTCAAGTGAGATTTTCCACTAACCGCATTATTTCCCTGAAAAGTAGGTAACTTATCCATACAATGTTCAGGGAAATCATGGGGATAACCCTAAATGTTAGCAAAGTTTCACGAGGCATAGATATCCATGATATCTTGTTGAACAAGATCACAAAAAAGAGAATGGATATCAGAGACAGCTTCCTGCCCGAGATTAACAAGAAGTGTATGAGAAGAGACCCTGTGTAATCAGACTCTAAGAACCTTTTCAGGATCTGGAGTGGGATTCACCAAGCTGCTTGGATGTTGGTTGTATTTAATTCCCAATAAAAACCTTTCAGACTTTGGAATTTGGCTCAGGGGTGACAACTACAAGTGAGGATTGGTTGCAAGTGTCTATGGTTGGATGGAGAGTCCTTGTCCCAGACTCAGTTGCCCAGACTCCAGTTATCAATTTAAGATAAGTTCAACACATGAAACTTGTGTCATTGAATGTATTTATATATTTCATAATGTTACATAAATTTGCATTGAATGTTTGAACAATGCATGGCCTATTGTTGTGAATTGAAAAGAGTCAGATTTTGTCACTAGTCCTTGTGACTGTGTTTTTACTCTAATGACCTATATGTAGGGAGAATTATATTTATCTTAGTGCTACAAGAATTGAGTGTACATAATTATGCAGTTAGTGTGAGTAAGCAATGGTGAAGGAATCATAACCTCTGTTGATGATTAGGACACTTGAATTCATCATTGAGCTGGAATAATGAAGGCTATGAGCACGATGGGACTGTGGAGGAAAAACCTGTGTTGATCAAGCCAAACCAGTCTTTCTGGAATCATTTTTTCTATATATATATATATAATGTAGTGTTGTGGGAACACTATGCATGATCGACCTTGTCCTAACTACCATAATTAGAAATAAAGACTATCTCCACAAGAGCCATTGTAAAAGACTACGATGAAACCTTTAACAATGTCGAGGCCAGAGTGTGTGCGGTGGTAGAATCTTACTCGTGTTTTTCTTTCCTCAAATAGAAGCCTCACATAACTAGATGATAAGGACCGAGATGCCATGTCTTAGAAGTCTCACCTCAGAAGATCTAGGGAGAGGGGGAGGAGAACTGTTGACCAGTGGTTGTCATTGATGTCAACCCAAGCAGCACCAGGGGTTACCCCGATATTGCATGGGAATTTTGACTTGACAAATTACGCTATTCCGTGTCAAGGATAATTTGGATGGTTTCTACTTGTCGAGATGTTTCCGTTGATATATGGCACACCACGTAATTCTTCACGGTTTGAGAGATATTCATGTTTGAAGTTAGTATCCCCAATTAGTGGGCTAAAACCCCATGGGGTTGTAGCATGACACTAATCATTGGTTGTGGTCATTGAATATTAAACAATTAATAATTTTTTAAACTCCTAAAATCCCTCCAACATTCACTTGTTGAAGACCCTTTCAACCTAAGAATTTATATAAATTGTGACCCTCATATCCTCCTGATGCAAGGATGTTGCTACTTAAAACAAGTCATCGTGACATTATCACTATAATTTTTTTTCTGGAAAGCTTCAGATGTTGGAAAAAAACCCATTTGCGCCAAAATCTTGATGAAGCGAGTGACCGAATTTCAGATATTGGTTCGCTATATTTTTGGAGATATGATCTGAGGAAATTAGTGTTTTGCAGGGTTTTAGGACCAAAGGTTGAAACTGTGACACATGGCACTTCGTACAAGTTAGCTCTATTGAAATAGTCTATATTCAAGTCATCGTAGGAGATTGGGCATAACTATTTCTTGAAGAATCCAATATTGATCAAACCTACGGGGTTGGAAACATGACTCAGAGGGATACCACAGGACGCAATTTCAGATCTTGGAGATCTGAAATTGCATAGATACAACAGATTCAATATCTAGCTTCTAGAAGGAAAGAAAAAATATGCATTCAAGGATCACTGCAGTAAGGAAAACACATCAATAGTCAAGGGTAAGTCTACTACAAAAAGGTATGTATGATTAGTGTTTGAATTTTAATTTGAATATCATCTCTAACATGTGTTTTTGTAGGACAATGTAAGTATTTTGTATGTATGTTTGATTGGGTTTTGTTCATAAATGTTGAACGTATTTACATTTGAATCTTGAATATTTCTCTGACATATGGTTTGCAGGACAATGTCATTATTTTGTTTGTATATTGGTTTGGGTCTTGTTCATCAATGCATGTGCAGGAAAGATGACACAATAGGACAACTCAGACACATACTAGAAGGACAATGCAACTCCAAAGTATCATTACTTGAAGCAAGCACAACAATACCTCAGTAGCTGCTAGTGTTCAAAAAAGCGTGTCAAGTAAAGTATCAGGTTGTGTCAAAAGTCAGTATTGTAAAAATCATCATTGTAAAATTTTAAAAGAGTCATTATTGTAAAAGAGTCAAACTACATAGAGTTGGAGAGGCATTATTGGGAGGTATAAGTGTCATTGTTGGATAATGTTATGGTTGGGTTGCAGGTCATAATGTGATTGGGTGATTGGTCTAGTTCAAGAAAATCATTGTGAATCATATTGTATCGTGGATCATTTTCCCTGGTATAGGAGTCCACACTTTTGTCTTATTTCTGAACATTATAGGGTGGCAGGGAGGTGCTAGTTTGGTCCATGAAGTCACCTACAGGTTGGAGCTGTGAACACTTCAGGGTGGTAAGTCGGTCTAGGATGTCGGGGCATCCATTCAGTTGACTACTGAAGAAACTAGGGCATTGGGGCATCCTTCTAGTGGGAGCTGGAGAAGAATGCTTTTCTAGAATTCTAGGAAGTTGTACCTTTATTTCAGTTGGGGCTCAAGATTAAAGAATTTATTAGAAAAGAGTTCGGTGGTTTTTGACCCGGAGGGAGTTTTCCATCTAAAATTCATGTGCCTATTATGTTATATTGTTTACTGTTGTTATTGGATAAACATTAAGAATAATTGAAGATTAACTAATGCTCTGAAAATATTTAAAAGTGCTAATTGATAAGAAATACTGATCCGCCCCCCAGTATTTCCAACAATTGGTATCAGAGCTTGGTTCCTTCAATAGTAGTCTAACAACTGGAAGGAGATCATGGAGTATACTAAGTATAGAGTTCCTCTATTCAATGGAAATAACTACGCACTTTGGAGTGGAAGAGTGTAGGTTCATTTGCTGGTGCAAGGATACGAAGTATGGGAAATCGTTGAAAAAGGATTTACAACGACCCAGGATGAACAAGGTAAGAAAAATATGGTATATGATGCAAAGGCTAAAGATCTCATTATCAGTGGGCTTATCGAATCCATCTCTCTTTAAGGTACTGTGTTTCAAAACTGCTAAAGAAGTATGGGGCAAGTTTGAGAATATATATGCGGGTGACTCAAACGTGAAAGAAGCAAAGCTTCAAATTTACAGGGAAAAATTTGAGCAACTCAAAATGAAGGAATATGAAAATATTGATGCATACTTACATCATGTTGATGAAATAACAAATGCATTGGAAGGTTTGGGAGAACCTGTCGACATGAAAATTGTTGTCCTAACGAACCTTAGAACCTTGCCGGCAAGATTCAACCCAAAGGCATCTGTCTTGAAATATAGTTCGAATCTATCCAATCTCAGCAAAGATGAATTTCATGGAGTGCTTATGTCATATGAAATGAGGATTGAATAAGAGGATGATACATCTCACCTAGAAACAACATTCGTCGCATCCAAGAAAACTAGTGAGGACAAGCATACTCCGAAAGCTAAAACTTGTAGTTGTAAGGAAGAAGAAAAGGAAGAAGATGAAGAAGAATTTTCAGATAAAGAATTTGCCGACTTCACGCAAAAAATGAGAACAGGTATGGGAACATTCAAAGGTAAACTTCCATTGATATGTTTCGATTGTGGTGAGGTTGGGCATTTTGCAGCCAAGTGTCCTCACAAAAATGAGGCTGTTACAAAAGAAAGTAAAGGTCTGAGGAAGTTCAGTAAGCAAGGCAAGAAGAAATGGTTTAAGAAGAGTTTCTTTTCCAAAGAAGATAGCTCCTCATCTGATGAAGACAATGATAACAAAGAAGAAATCAATGGAAGAGTATTGTTTATGGCCAAGCATAATAAGCAAGAAGCATCTGACGAAGAAGAAGAGATGACTGTGGTTGAATTTCAAAACGAAGTGATCAAGGTTATCAAAGAGCTCAAGGTCGAGAAGAAGCATGTCAACACTCTTGAAGACGAATTAAATATAGAAAGGGAACATGTCCTAAATCTTAAAATCAAGGTTGAAGAATACAAATGAGTTGAAGAATTGCTCAGGGAAGAATTAAAGGAAAGAAACAAGGAAAGAGAAGCATTGGAAGCTGAAATAGTTTCTCTACGAAAGCAAGTATAAAATGGAAAAACTCTTCAAAACTACACCAACAACTCCAAGGGATTGGAAGAAATCATCAACAATCTGCGATCAAACAGTGACAAAACTGGTCTTGGTTACAAAGAAAAATATGAAAAGGAGCCAAGTCCTTCTATGACAACAAAAGAAGATGGATATGCAAAATATAACAATCAGGTAGCAGGAAGAACCATGGAAGGCAATTCCTTGAAGAAGATATCATCCCATGTATCAACCTATCTTCTATGGTCATCGTTATTCATGTGGAAGGTTTGGACATAGAGCTATATAATGTCACACGTATGTTTGGAATAAATACAGTTTCTGGAGATCTTTCAGAAAGGGATATTCCAGAACTCAACAAAATATTAATAGATTTGATCATTTGAGAGATGATGTTGAATGTTTCAAATGTAAAAATTTTGGACACTTGGCTAAATATTGTAGACATGGAAGTTCTTCAAAGGAATTCTCACAAAATTAGAATGAACAAATATGGAAAAAAGAAGACTGAAAAATGTGCTATCGCTCTCAAGGCTCAAAGCAGCAGAAACGTTTGGTGTTGATAGTGGTTGCTCAACTCATATGACTGGATATAGGAATAAGTTCATATCCTTGAAGGAAAAGAAAGATGGAAAAATGTCTTTTGGAAACGACAGGTCTTCAAATGTCATAGGAGTAGGTACAATCACACTTGGAAGCAAGAATGCATTAGCGAAAGATGTGTTGTTAGTTGAAAATATGAATCACAATGTGCTCAGTGTTGGACAAATGTGCGATCAAGGACACATGATGCTATTTAATTCTAAGAAATGTGAACTCAGGAAAGGAAAGTTCGGTAATTTTGTGGCTACAACAAGAAGAGCTCCAAATGACGTATATATTTTGGATGAGACACCTAAAGGGTGCTTTTTGGCGAAAGAAGACGAACTTTGGTTATGGCACAAATGAATGGGACATATAAATTTTGACAATTTGGTCTGGATTAACAAGAAGGAAGCCATAAGAAAAATGCCTAAAATTTCAAAACCTAGGAATACGATATGTGAATCTTGTCGCCACGACATGAAGACAAAATTTGAGTTAAAGACAAAAGAACACTTTGCATCACGTCCATTGGAATTAGTACATACTGATATATGTCGTCCTATGAGAACAAAGGGTTTAGATGGAGAATTATATTTTATGCTAATGATAGATGATTACAGTAGAATGAACACTGTCAGCTTCGTAAAGAAAAATACTGAGGCATTCAAGTGTTTTAGAATCTCCAAGGAATTGGTTGAAAATGAAATTGATTTGAAGATCAAATCTCCGAGATCAGATAATGGTGGAGAATTTACTTCTAAGGTATTTCAACAATATTGTGATGAAAATGGAATAAAAAGGCAATTCTCAACTGGCATAACACCGTAACAAAATGGAGTTGCTGAAAGAAAAACATAACCATACAGGAAATGGCTAGAACAATGTTAAATGACTCAAAAATAGATGATAAATTATGGGTTCAAGAAATCGATACAACTGTATTCATTATAAACAGAGGTTGGCTAAGGAACAATTGTAACATGAATCCATACGAATTATGGAAAGGAAGACTGGCTAATGTCAAATACTTCAAAATATTTGGAAGCAAATTCTACATCAAAAGATAAGATAAAAAATGTGCAAGTTTGATTCCGGTGTTGATGAAGGTATTTTCATTGGTTATTCACTCAAAAGGAAGGTTTATAGATGCTACAATTTGAGGCGAAAACAAATAGTGGAAAGCATAAATGTTACTTTTGATGAATATTGTGTTAGAAAGGATGATGATGAGATTGTCCCTTCAAGAAATTCTGAGGAATATGAGGGAGAATCTGTGAAGGACGAAGAAGAAGCTCTAGAACAAGACCAATCAAATAAGGAAACAACAATCAATCAAGAGGAAATTAAAAATGATTAGTGGTATGTACGAAAAAATTATCCAAAATATTTCAACGAATGGTGTCAAACGAATCATCCGTCAAATCAAATCATCGACAACATAAATGAAGGGATTGGAATCATAAGAAGTTGACAACTTCGTTCATCACAACAAGACCACCTTGATTTTTTAGCAACTTTTGAGCCTAGGAATTTTGAGGAAGCTAGTCTAGATGAACATTGGGTAGCATCTATGAATGAAGAACTGGATGAAATTGAGAAAAACGATACTTGGGAATTGGTTCCACGACCAAAGGATAAAATTTTTATTGGAACTAAATAGGTCTTTAGAAACAAATTGAATGAGGATGAACAGGTTACCAGGGAATTTTTATCGCTTATGCATGCTCGAGAAAAATCAAGGTCTGCCAAATGGATGTTAATTCAGCCTTTCTAAATGGTGAATTGGAAGAAGAAGTTTACATTGAACAACCCGAAGGTTTTCTGCTCTCTGAAAAGGAAGACTATGTCTGTAGATTAAATAAGGCACGATATAGTCTCAAGAAAACTCCTAGAGCTTGGTATGCTTGTCTTGATGGATATCTACATCAACAAGGATTCAAGAAAGGAAGCGCCGACAACAATCTCTATGTGAAAGTGGATCTAGAATCCATTCCTCATGTATTTATTCATTATTCCTTCATTCAACAGATCTGAAAAGAAATTAAAAAATGTGAAGGAGAAAAATGCATATGGAGTGGGATCTCTATTGAAGAATGTCCTCAAGAATGGATGAAGAGAAAAACGAAGGAGTCAATAAAATATTTACCTTTGGTGGTCTGCTAGGGATTTTGGCTTGAGTGAAATGGAACTTCATACTTAAGAGTTGTGTGTAATAGCTTGGCTTCATAGAACTCTCTGCCTAGGAGTCTTTTGAGCCTTTCAATCAATAATCGCCCAGAAATTACCATACAACAAGATAACCATGATTCTTATTTGATGGAGATGAAAATTCAAACCCAATCATGGGAGGTGATGAGGGGATACTATATATTTTTGAACACCATTCATTTTCCTTTTCTTGTTGTACTAGTCTTGCTACAAACAAATTTGCAAAATTATTTGCTCTCAAACTTCTTCTTCATCTATATGAATTATTGTAATTATCAGAGATAAATATTTGTGGAGACTTATTCAATGTGTTCAATTGGATAAATGAGAAATCACAACTAACCATTCATTTTCCTTTTCTTGTTGTACTAGTCTTGCTACAAACAAATTTGCGAAATTATTTGCTCTCAAACTTCTTCTTCATCTATATGAATTATTGTAATTATCAGAGATAAATATTTGTGGAGACTTATTCAATGTGTTCAATTGGATAAATGAGAAATCACAACTAAAAAATCATACTCTTCTCCCTCTTTTTCAAAATATATATAGTAGGAGGCAAAAATTATCACACACATCTTTCACTCATGTATACAGGGAAAGGAATCATGAGTTGATATCCTTTCAAAAAGAAGACTAGCATTCGATAAAGACTAATATAAAATCATGAGTTGATGTCCTTTCAAAAAGAGGACTAGCATTCGATAAAGACTAATATAAAATAAAATAAATAAGGCAAGATCGATCTTCTCCAACCATGCCCTTGGGACTAGATTATCACTTAATGTTTAATACATACTTTTCATGACAACATGCATACAATTAGTTTCTTGTTGTTGAACACTCATATGAACGGTTAGGTCAAAGCCAATCCAAGAGTGAAAAGTCATTTTTTTGATGTTTTTCACAAGTCTCTCTTTGTTTTCAAGTCTTAATGAAACTCAGTTTGAGATTTTATATAGGACACCATTTTGACTATAGATGTTGGAAGTGAAGAGATCAATATATAAGTGATTTATGTGACTTTTTTTTGAAAAAAAAGAGCTCTTCTTCTGAGATTTTTGAATGTGAAACACGAAAAATCCCGACTCGATTTGTTTTTATATGTTTATGGTCTTATTGTGACATATGATCATGCCTCATAAAAACCCTGTAAATGCTTCAACTATTTAAAATATATATTTTATATGAAATATAACAAAATACAAATCTTTTTCATATATTTATTAATTAATTTAAAAAAAAAAATATAATTTATAAAAATCCAACTATTTGAAATATATATTTTATATGAAATATAGCAAAATACAAATCTTTTTCATATATTTATTAATTAATTCAAATAAAAAATATAATTTATAAAGATCAAAAAACAAAAACATCACATTAGAGATGAAGTTTTCAACATCTCAAATAAGATATTTAGTACTTTACTCAAGCATATCTCACTTTCATTGTTCATTACAATATTTCTTTATTTTAATAAATTATAAATATTACATGTTGATTTATAAATTAATACACGATTTCCTTATTTTAATAAATACACGATTTATAAATTAAATAAATTGATAATATTCAAGGGAAATTTTCCTATACTGTCATATCTATTTTCACATTTATAAATAGAAACACCAATGCATATTTGATATTTTGTTTTAATTTTGCATCTTTCCCAAATTTGTAATGACAATATATCTTTGGGAGGGAATTTGAGCAGCTTCAATTCTCTATCTAACTATACCATGAGAGTAAGTTAATAATTTTCATTAAATTAATTATATAAATAAAAAATGGAGATAGATACTTTAATGTTAAGTATAATAGTAATGTTGAAACATTACTTATAAAAATAAATGTGCAAAGTCTAAGAAACATTTTTCTTTTTGAGTGGATGCTTTACTTATTATTAGGGATAAACAATACTGGCATTGAATGTTAATAAATGCCAAATCATGTTTATATTAATTGAAATTGATAATTTAAAAATGAAATAAATTCATAAAAAATTTAATGATAGATATTAAATTTGAAAAATTTAACTTAAAATACTAATATTAAGAAAAATTAATAATAAATATTAATAATTAAAGTGGGGAAGATTGATAAAATTTATCGACAGTATGATTTATAATTATGAAAATATTTCACATTCAAATATAATATTATTATTAATATTCTTTCCCTTTTCCATAATTTTTCAAGCAGAGCAAAAATGTGGCTATGATGCATGGATGACACTTAGGTAGTCGATTTAACATATAAACATAGCTATTGGATGATTTGATAGGACTGTATTAGTTTTGTTGTGCTAAGTGTCTTTTCAGTTTATAAACATGTCCATAACAGATAAACATAGCTATTGGATGATTTTATAGGACTGTATTAGTTTTGCTGTGCTAAGTGTCTTTTCAGTTTATAAACATGTGCATACTTGTCTCATTAGTTTGCTTAAGGATTGAGGATTTTAACCATGAATTGTAGATGATTTTAGTGAATTAGAAGCATGAAATAAGCACAAATAAAATTGAAAAACAATGTAAAATAGAGAAATAAGTCACCACACATAATTTACACAATAGGCATGATGAAACTGGTTCGACTCCCAATGGCATGGCCATCTTTCATTATGCTAAAAAGTTTGCAAATACATGTAGTTACAAGCCTGTAATGACTATTTTCTCTGCACCAATGGCTCCAAAATGCTCCAATTAGTAAAAAATGACTCTTCATTCACTCAGAATAGGCGAAAATTGAGCCTCCTACTCTTTTGCCCAGTTACACCTAGAAAATCTCCACTAAAAGTGGAGGACTCCACTTAATTGGAGTTAAATTGGTAAATTTAGCCAGAAATGGTGCGTTAGCGAAACAACCCGCCGAATAAACTATGGCATTTAATGGTTGCGATTGGGGTGGCCACACGCCAACCCCAAACCCACAGGTTTCATAACCGTCATAGTTAAGCCTTAACTGCAGAGTTTAATGTTTAAAACATGGCCATGTGACAAGTTCGGAACCATTGGCGGAGACTGCGCTATTGGTTAAGCTGTTGGGTTGTAACATTTGGTTTAATTTAATATGAACACCAACGGGGACTGCTGGTGGGTTGGGACCGCCGGCGGTCCCGAACCCCCAATGTGATTTTCATTACACTTTAACATTAACTCGTGAATGATATATGTTAAGAATCATATGTAGCTCGAGTGGTGTGGTGTGTGCGTGCTCTGCCGAAGGTTGCGGGGTCGAGCCCTGCGGACCTCACCCAAAATTTTATAACACACTTCAAGGGCCACGTGGTGGCCTCAAGACTAGCCACGTGGCACCTCCCAATTGGCCCAAAAACATAAATGTACAACCAACTGACTAATAGAATTGCACCAATTTTCATCTTGCAGTTGGCTCTAAGGAGGGAATATTCCTCAGAATATTCCTTTTGCTGATTGTGCATTCCAGTCAACCCTGGTCAAACTGTCGCAAAATTCACCTGTTTGGCTTTTCGATCAGAATGTGATATCTCCCTCATACGGCATCAGTTTTTTGAACCATTCACGACACCATAATCAAGAAGACGAGATCTACGCAACCATCCTAGTTTCAACCCAATCCTGTAACTTTGAATTTTGAGAAAAAATTATGAACTCCTGATCACTCCTCCCCTTTGGGAAGCTTTTGGACCCCAAAAGACTTGATTACCTTTTCAGTAGATGAGGGTACATCTCCCTCACCTTTCCAACCTCCATCCACTTTTCCTTGCTTGTTTTAGTGCCTTTGAGCCCAACTCGAAGGTAGTCAACACTTTCCCTCTTGGATGCTCTTCTCCTCCTGTCAAGAATTGTATCTTCTCCTAGATCATCCAGAAATTCTGGCGATAAATATTCAATAGAAGGTAGCTGAACATCACTTCGTTGATCATCGATAAAAGTTGGCTCATACAAACATAAGTTTTCAACATTAACAACTGAATACATTTGCATACAATAAGGCAAGTTAAGTTGAAATGCATTACTACCAACTTGCTTTATGATCTTGAATGGACCATAGCGAATGGGTTTGAGCTTTTTATCTTCCCCTTGCATCCTTTCTTCACTAATGTGCAACCATACCTCATCTCCCTCTTGAAACTTGTGATCAACTCTATGTTTGTCATGTCTCTCTTTGTATTTTCTTTGACTTTTCTCAAGCTGTTCTTGAACTTGTTGATGTATAATCTGAATTTTCTCAATGAAATTTCGAGCCTTGTCAATGTCACAATGGCCATCTATTGCAACATCCTTCCCAAATATGAATTCTAATGGCGCTTTTGGCAAATACCCAAAGCATACTTCAAAAGGTGATGTTTGTGTTGAAGAGTGCTTTGCCTGGTTGTAAGCGTGCTGAATGTAATGCAGTTGTTCATCCCACAACTTAGGATGTTTGCTGCAATATTTTCTCAACGAAATTTCGAGCCTGTCAATGTCACTATGGCCATCTATTGAAACATCCTTCCTAAATATGAATTCTAATGGCGCTTTTGGCAAATACCAAAATCATACTTCAAAAGGTGATGTTTGTGTTGAAGAGTGTTTTGCCCGGTTGTAAGTGTGTTGAATGTAATGCAGTTGTTCATCCCACAAATTAGGATGTTTGCTGCAATATCCTCTCAATAGATGCATAACCGTTCTGTTCACCACCTCGGTTTGTTCATCTATTTGCGGATGGAAAGAAATACTCTTTTTTAACTTTGTGTCCATCATACTCCATAGATTTAATCAAAAACTCCCAATGAATCTAGAATCCCTGTCACTAACAATAGAAGTTGGCAATCCAAAATGAACCCAAACATGTTGAAAATAAAGTTCAACATTTTTTTCAGCAGTAATGGTTTTCTTACATGGCATAAGTATACACATTTTACTAGATCTATCCACAACTACATAAAGATAATCATGTTGTCTTCTTGACATAGGTAGACCTCCAAAAAAGTCCATGGATACACTCTCCCATGGCCTTGATGCTAATGGTAGTGGCGTGTACAACCCAAGCTTCCTATTACTAGGCTTGCTTGTTGCACACATAGAACCTCCTCTTATAAAACGCTACAGACTATCTACCATCCGAGGCCAATAACAATACCTCTGTAAATGCGACAATGTTTTGCTTACCCCAAAGTGTCTAGCAATAAGAGATGAATGAGCTTCTCTCATGACACTTAGCCTCTCTCCTTGTGGTATACAAAACTTGCCCACATGAAACAACAAATTGTTATGCATGTGATAATCATTTTCTTCAACTTGATTCCCTTCACTCAAACTAGCATACACATCTTGAAAATCAATGTCATGTGCATATTGTTCTATGTAACTCTCATGTACAACATAATAATTTTTGAGTAAAGTAGATGCAGTAATGATTGATCTTGAAAGCATACCAACAACTTTATTGAAAATATCTTTCTTGTACCTTATAACCAAGTGAAACTGTTGAAGAAATCCCATCCACCTGAAATGTCTTGATTGCTGCAATTTTGTTTGCGATTGCAAGTACTGTAATGGTTGGTGATCGGTATGCACAATAGTCTCTTTACCTATCAAGTAGTGTTTCCACTTCTTGACACTTTGTACCAACACATATAGTTATTTGTCATATGTAGTATAATTAGTCAGAACACCATTAAATTTTTCAGAATAAGAAGCGATAGGCTTACCATGCTGCAAAAGAACTGCGCCCATGGAATAATCACTAGCATAAATTTGTATCTCGAATGGTTGTCTCAAATTTGGTAATGCAAGAACTGGAGCTGAACTGATCTTGTCTTTCAAAGCTTCGCAAGCTTGCTGTTTTTTGCCTCCCCATTGGAAGCCTTTCTTCACACTTGTCACTGCATGCATAGGAGCTGTGATGGAAGAAAGTTAGCAATAAACTTTCTCCAATTCTGATCCGCACCTAAGAAACTTCCTACCTTGGTTATATTTTTGGGTGTGGGCCAATTCACAATGGTTTCCACTTTAGAAGGATCAATCCTCAACTCTCCTCCTCCTATAATATGTCCCAAATAGACCAAAGAAGTCTTTCCAAAATCGCACTTTGACATCTTAAGAAACAATCTCTCTTTCTTCAAAATATCAAGCACTCTATTCACATGCAAGACATGATATTCTCTTGTTTTGCTGAAAATCAATATGTCATATAAGTACACAATCACAAATTCATCAAGGAATGGACGCAAAACACTATCCATAACACACATGAAAGTTTCCGGTGCATTACACAAACCAAATGGCATAACTATCGACTCAAAGAGTCCTTGTTTGGTTTTGAATGCAGTTTTCCATATATCACTTTATGCAATTCTTACTTGATGATATCCACTTCGTAAATCTAACTTAGTGAAAAATTTTCTTCTTTGATCAAGAAAATTATCTATTCTTGGGAGTGGGTAACGATTATTTACCGTAATCTTGTTCAAAGCTCGAAAACCTACACACATGCACCATGTCCCATATTTATTTGGTATCATGACTATGGGTGAACCACATGGCGAGGTGCTTGGCCTTATGATTCCTTTGTCCAACATCTCTTTGATTTGCCTCTTTATTTCAACATTCTCCATTGTCGACATGCGATACATGTTGATGTTTGGAAGAGGACAATCTTGCTGTAACTGAATCTCATGTTGAATCTCCCTTTTTGGAGGCAATCCTGTTGGCTCCTGAAACATCTCATGATGTGCATTAAATACATCATATAAATCTGATTTCAACTTAGGATCACATCTCTCAACTGATTCATGATTAACATCAGCTTTAGGCTTAATCATAAGAAGAACACAATTATTACTTGAATTTACCAACCTCTTTACCTGCCCAGTATTTAACATTGCAATATTTGTCTTCTTGCGATGTGCTCTAACAATGAACTCCTTGCCATCTTTGAATAAATGATATTTGTTCTCATGGTGATGGAAGATCGCTTTCCTATCATACAAGTAAGGACTCCCCAACACAATACCTGTTATGTCAAGCAGAAACACATCTAATTCAACCGTGTCAACAAAATTTGCAGTGATTGCAAACCGCAATATGCATTTCTTTGAAACCTGTAAATTTGCATCCTTACAAATTCAACCCAATGGATATAGTTTTGGATGTGGTATGATCTCAAGGTTAAGTTTCTTGACCAAGTCTTCAGAGATTACGTTTTCTTGTGACCCACTCTCAAACAATGTGTCAATCTTGGTATGTTTGGATATGACCCTCACATTGATCTGAAAATGGAAGGTACTTGAAAAGGGTGCAAGGTATCCATTTTCATATATGTAAATGAGTGCAAATACTTCAAATTTTAAATCTGAAAATGTGAGAACTTCATATTTCTAATACAGAGATAGACTGTAGGGGCATTTACCGGATATTTCACCTTTCAAAGAAAGGATGAATCCAGAGGCTACCTGGCCCTCTTACAGACTCTGCCTAAAGAAATAATAAAAGTAAACACTCAGATTTAATTAAAATGACCTTAATCAAACTTGACATTATGCAGAATTTTTGCTTGGAAGAGGTGTATGTATTTTATTCTGGTTATGTGTTTTAAGTTTATTTTTTTTTGCTGAAACTTATCATGTATAACAGCAACATAATTCAGCCATAGAATAACAAAACACAACAACAATATAATATAGGAGTTCACCCCAACTCTTGGGCTACATCTCCTTTGAGCTTCGTCAACATGACTAGACTCTTTGGGATTAAGGTAATCAAATTCTTTTACAAGCTCCAAACTTAACCAAAATGAATACAAGAATGATTCAAAGGGCTGAGAATACCATTTTAAATCCCTTTAATGGTTGTCCAATTCCTGCAAACAGCTTTAGGCTTCCATGGACACACATCCTTCGGTTGGTGCACTAAGCTTCTCTGAGCTTCTAAATGGTACAAATTCCCTCATATTTCTATTTCTGCTCCAGAAACCACTACTTATGCATCCAATAATGATCATACATCAAATACCAACTGATAAATTGCTTACATTAAGCACAACATCCCCAAAAATGGCTCTCCTCCACGGTTTGCCCAGGGATGCCCACGACTTCATATCAACTTCTCGAGCTGTAGAAGTACTAAAAATGATCTTAAACCACTTCCATTGGTTCTAGAATGACTGAAATAGTCAATATAGAGTTTTTTTTCATCAAAAACGGCCTCCGGCTGCTCTGGTTTCGCCTATACACTCTATTTGGAAAATGGCCTCTAGAACTTAAATGAAGCTTTTCGGCTTTCTAAAGTTATTAACAGGCTCTGAAAACCATCCAAACAGATTCAAAAGGCATTAAATAGCTAATAATGACTATTAATTTACCTTAAACAGAGAAATACAGTAAAAAACACAGCCTTCTCCTTCTAGGCCCTAATGGCTCAAAAAGCTTCTCCGAAGCTAAAAAAGATGAAACTGAGCTCCAATGGCTCTGAAACCTACGCCATTGAGTCCAAACGGTGGATAACATACAAAATGAAAAAAAAAATTGTTCCAAAAGGTTGAGTAATGAGAAATTTATGACCAAAACAACTTTGCCCCAATTTCCTCCACTAAATGTGGGGCAACTGCCAGTTAACTCCACTAAAAGTGGAAGTCCGCCTAAATTTGGGAGCGCCTCCAGAATCTCCGCCATATTAAACTCCACTTAACTGAAGCTTAATTAAATATTAAACTTGAGATTAGGCTCCTTAAGCGCTCTTAATCATTAAGCTCCCACACTGGTCATATGATGAGGTTCCATGGGAGGAGGGTTGGCCCCTCCGTGCTCCGCCGGACTCACTCCACTAAAAGTGCAATAAATTTTTCATACAGTGTTGGGATCGTATTGCCAAGGCATATCTCATTTCTCGGGTTCCAAATCAATTTGAGCACTTTCATTTTTGAGCTTTTTCCCAAGCTCAGATTTGAGCTCCTGATCACACCTCCCAAATGAGAGGCTTTTGGTCCCCAAAAGCTTACTGAAATGCTAAACTGATTTGTAGTACAGAAAATGAGAGAATGAATATCCTCTTCTCTTCAGCCCTTCAAAAATTTTTCCTTGAAAAGCAAATGAAATTGAACCACAAATGGAAATAATTTGACATTTCCCTTCCTGAATGCGCTTGTCCACAACTATCCGCAACTGACCTTCTTGAACTCACACAGAAATTTCTGGCGAGAAATTTACAGAGTGAAACTATACAACTCAGCCTTGATCAATGATCTAAGGTGGCTCAAAACAAACAAGATATTACAACATAAAATACATGCATACATCCGAAATTTGCATATGTACAAAAGGAGTACGTCTTACTGTGTCAAGAAGTCCATCCACTTCTCACCAAGCCACTTCCATGGCGACTTTTGCTGCTGCAACTTTTCCTCATTTGAAACTTCCCTTTCCACATCAATAATGGAATCCATGATTCCACCTTTGCCAATATTTTTGTCTTCTTGCTGCATGTGCGTGGGACGATGAGTTGGATGCAAAGTCCAACAATGAGAGACAACATGTCCCTTCTTTTGGCAGAAATTGCAAATCATATGAACATTCTTTGAAGGTAGTCTTTTCTTCATCTGCTTCTTGTGTGCCTTCTTCCTCATCCAGCATCTCGAAACATGATGGTTAAATCGACCACAAAATGTACAAGAAATCCTCTTATGTTGCTTTGCATGCTTGCCATAAGCTGCATGTCTACCATCTTCTTGCTGCAATGATGGCTTAAAACAATGGTAAGGAAGATTGTCATCATGACATTGATGTAATTGAGAACTTGGGAGAAATGTTCTCTTCAAATTTGCATCACATTCTTGAATGCATATGCTCAAAGCTTCGCCATTAAGCTGCTCATAGCCAAGACCAATATTCTTGGGACGCTCCACAACACAAATAGGCTCAACAATGCCTTGTGCATGCTTGCCCAAACCTTTTCCTTCTTGATAGCCCATTTTCAACATCAATTTGGACCCAATACCTCTTGTATGTTTTTCAAAAGAACCAACATACTTTTCAATGGAGGAACTTGAAGACAAATTAGACTGATTTACATCCTGAAGATGAGGTATATTCTTGGACAAAGCTTCTTGAGCTTGAAGAAGCTGCAACTCCATATCATGCAGTCTTTGAAGAATGGTTTCTTTCTCTTCCTGCATAGCTAGCAATTGTGCACGAAGCTTAATGCTTTCTCTTTGATCCTCAAGGAGAATCTGCACCATGTCCTTCACCTTAAAGAACTCATTCTTCATGTCATCATTGAAGAATCTCGTGAAGGAGGAAACTTCACTTGTAGAAGAAGTTGACATTATGTAAATGGTCAATTTAACAAAAGGAACTTCCAAAGAAAAGTTCTCAAAGCTTTCCAACAAATGACAAGTTTTTAACCAAATGTCAGTAAAGACCCCTTCTCATTCAAGCAGCGATTTTGCAACCAATAAAACAGTAAATCTCTTACACTGTTTTAAAACCTTTTGCACAATAAAAAATGCTCAACCCGAGCTCTGATACCATCTGATATGAAAATGGAAGGTACTTGAAAAGGGTGCAAGGTATCCATTTTCAATTATGTAAATGAGTGCAAAAATACTCTAAGTTTAAATCTGAAAATGTGAGAACTTCTTATTTCTAATACAGAGATAGACTGTAGGGGCATTTACCGGATATGTCACCTTTCAAAGAAAGGATGAATCCAGAGGCTACCTGGCCCTCTTACAGACTCTACCTAAAGAAATAATAGAAGTAAACACTCAGACTTAATTAAAATGACCTTACTCAAACTTGACATTATGCAGAATTTTTGCTTGGAAGAGGTGTATGTCTTTTCTTCTGTTTAAGTTTTTTAAGTTTATTTGTTTTTGTTGAAACTTATCATGTATATTAGCAACATAATTCAGCCATAGAATAATAAAACACAACAACAATATAATATAGGAGTTCACCCCAACTCTTGGGCTACATCTCCTTTGAGCTTCGTCAACATGACTAGACTCTTTGGGATTAAGGTAATCAAATTCTTTTACAAGCTCAAAACTTAACCACAATGAATACAAGAATGATTCAAAGGGCTGAGAATACCATTTTAAATCCCTTTAATGGCTGTCCAATTCCTGCAAACAGCTTTAGGCTTCCATGGACACACATCCTTCTGTCGGTGCACTAAGCTTCTCTGAGCTTCTAAATGGCACAAACTCCCTCAGATTTCTGTTTCTGCTCCTAAAACCACTACTGCTGCATCCAATAATGATCAGACATCAAATACCAACTGATAAATTGCTTACATTAAGCACACCATCCCCAAAAATGGCTCTCCTCCACGGTTTGCCCAGGGTTGCCCACGACTTCATATCAACTTCTTGAGCTGTAGAAGTACTCAAAATGATCTGAAACCACTTCCATTGGTTCCAGAATCACTGAAATAGTCAAGATAGAGTTTTGTTTCATCAAAAACGGCCTCTGGCTGCTCCGGTTTCGCCTATACACTCTATTTGGAAAATGGCCTCTAGAACTTAAATGAAGCTTTTCGGCTTTCTAAAGTTCTTAACAGGCTCTGAAAACCATCCAAACAGATTCAAAAGGCATGAAATAGCTAAGAATGCCTATTCATTTACCTTAAACAGAGAAACACACTCCAAAACACAGCCTTCTCCTTCTAGGCCCTGATGGCTCCTTCATCTTCTTCGAAGCTTAACAGGCTGAAACTGAGCTCCAATGGCTCTGAAACCTGCGCCATTGAGTCCAAAAGGCTGAGAACATACGAAATCAAAAAAAATTTCGTTCCAAAAGGTTGAGTAATGAGAAAGTTATGACCAAAACAACTTTGCCCCAATTTCCTCCACTAAATGTGGGGCAACTGCTAGTTAACTCCACTAAAAGTGGAAGTCCGCCTAAATTTGGGAGCGCCTCCAGAATCTCCGCCATATTAAACTCCACTTAACTGAAGCTTAATTAAATATTAAACTTGAGATTAGGCTCCTTAAGCACTCTTAATCGTTAAGCTCCCACACTGGTCATATGATGAGGTTCCATGGGAGGAGGGCTAGCCCCTCCGTGCTCTGCCGGACCCACTCCACTAAAAGTGCAATAACTTCTTCATACGGTGTCCGTTTTTCGAACCGTTTGCGGCGTTGGGATCGTATCGCCGAGGCCTATCCCTTCACTCAGGAACCAAATCAATTTGAGCACTTTCATTTTTGAGCTTTTTCCCAAGCTCAGATTTGAGCTCCTGATCACACATGAAACAATTCAATTCTTTCTTCTTCATTTGGAGCATGTATGTGACAGTTTGATGTACTAGTACTGGGTTTAGTTTCAATTTATTTTCCCTTCATTTTCTTCAATACCATGGTTGTAATCTTAGATTCATCACCTGAATCATCTCCTAAATCATGTCGAGTTGTAGCAGCAGTTTTCCGTTTCCCTTTGTTATTGGGTTTCTTTGGCCTCATTTCAGGATGTAATTTCCAACAATGAGTTTCATCATGGCCTTCTTTTGAACAATTTTTATGAACCACTTTTTCTCCCTCTTTCTTAACAGATGCATTCTTTTTTCTTTTACCTTTTGAGGTATTCTCTTTGTTTTTACCCTTAAAAGGTTTCTTTCTACCCTCTTCGGAAATGTTCTTCCCTCTAGCTTCTAGATGTGTGGCCTGAACACATACTTCATCTAGACTAGTGGGGTTAAACATGAGAATAGTATGTTTTAGGTAGCTATGTAAGCCTCCTATGTACTTGAGAAAAGTATCTTGGCTCTACAAATCTACCCCTAATAAGAGAGCTTTTCTCCTAAATTCATGGGTGCATTCTTGCACATTTTGTCCCTTCAGTTGCCTAAAGTTTTTCCAGTTCATTATGGCTTTCTGCATATGAGGTAATGGATAAAACTGTTGTTTTTTAGGAGTAATGAAATCTGACCATGATAGAATAATCTTACCATGTTTATTGATCTCCTCCTTTGTCTTGGATTCCCACCAAACAAGTGCTGCACCTTCCATTCTCAATGAAGCTAATTGGATTCCGGTATCATCATCTTGAAGGTTCTAGATTATCAAATAGACCTCCAATTGCCTAATCCAATTATAAAGCTTTTCCGCATTGACTTCACCATTAAACATTGGCAATTCAAACTTAACATCAAGTTTTAAAAAATGACTTTTACTAGTGTTATTTGACTTGTGTGGCTGATGTATTGAAGAAGAAGTAGAGGATGATGATGATGGCTCTCCATTGCCTCAATTTCCTCCATTTCCCTTCTTTGATTTATCTTCATCATTGTGACCTCCTGAAGATCCCTGTCCTTCCTTGTGAAGTTTGGATCCTTCTCCTTCCAGTCTCTCATTCCTTTCTTGATAAAGGATTCTAACCATCTTAGTCGTGTCAAGGAATGCTTTCCTGAACACTCTTTCTTCCTCTTTGGGAGCAACTTATTCATGGATTTCTCCTTCCTGATGAGGCATACTTAATGTAGCTTCTGCTTCCTTAAGAGGTGAACTAGATGGTGGAGATTGTGGAAATCTCGCTCTCCTTTTCTTTGGCTCTTCTTGAGACCCTTATGCTCACACCAATTTTCCTTCTCCTCTTTTGAGATTGAGCCTAGTAAGCATCTAAAAACTTGCAAATAGTTAAAAAATTACTTGCACTAAACAACACTAGAGAATAAACTCTAGCTCTGATACCAATATGATCTGAAATGACTGTATTAGTTTTGCTGTGCTAAGTGTATTTTCAGTTTATAAACATGTGCATACTTCTCTCATTAGTTTGCTTAAGGATTGAGGATTTTAACCATGAATTGTAGATGATTTTAGTGAATTATAAGCATGAAACAAGCACAAATAACACTGAACAACAGTGTAAAATAGATAAATAAGTCACCACACATAATTTACACAATAGGCATGATGAAGCAGTTCATCCCTCCTAGGCTACATTTGTTGGTTCAACTCCCAATGACATGTACATCTTTCATTGTGCTCAAAATTTTACAAATGCATGTAGTTACAGGTCTCTAATGGCTATTTCCTTTGTACCAATGGCTCCAGAATGCTCCAATTAGTCCAAAATGACTCTTCATTCACTCAGAATGGGTGAAAATTGAGTCTCCTACTCTTTTGCCTAGTTACACCTAGAAAAACTCCACTAAAAGTGGAGGACTCCACTTAATTGGAGTTAAATTGGTAAATTACGCCAAAAATGACGCTCTGGCCAAACGACCCGCCGAATAAACTGTGGAATTTAATGGTTGCTGTTGGGGTGGCCACATGCCAACCCCAAACCTGCGGGTTTCATAATCGTCGGAGAGGAGTTTAATGTTTAAAACATGGCCATGTGACAAGTTCGGAACCGTTGGTGGAGACTTCGTTGTCGGTTAAGCTGTTGGGTTGTAACATTTGGTTTAATTTCATGTGAACACCAACGGGGACCACTAGCGGTCCCCAACCCCTAATGTGATTTTGATTACACTTTAACATTAACTCGTGAATGATATATGTTAAGAATCATGTGTAGCTCGAGCGGTGTGGCGTGTGCATGCTCTGCCAAAGGTCGTGGGGTCGAGCCCTGTGGACCTCACCCAAAATTTTATAACACAGTTCAAGGGCCACGTGGTGGCCTAAGGGCTAGCCACTTGGCACCTCCCAATTGGTCCAAAAACATAAACGTACAACCAACTGACCAATAGAATTGCGCCACTTGTCATCCTGCGGTTGGATTTGAGGAATGAGTATTCCTCATAATATTCATAATATTCCTTTTTCTTTGAGGAAGGAATATTCCTCAGAATATTCCTAGTCAACCTTTGTCAAACTATCACAAAATTTACCTGTTTGGCTTTTCGATCAGAACGCGATATCTCCCTCATACGACATCGGTTTTTCAAACCGTTCGCGACGCAGGAATTAGGAAGATGAGATCTACACAACCATCTTGGTTTCAACCCAATCCTGTAACTTTGAATTTTGAGCAATTTTATGAGATCATTGGAAAACCATAAGATTGTGTACTAGCATTGCAAAATCTTTGAACTTTTTTCATAGACTCTTTAATTGATTTAAACCACATTAAACTTGAAAGTCTTAAGCCTAAAGGCACTGATCAAAATTGAAGGGCCAATCTTAATTTCATTTGGAAGGGCATATATTCATATAACTCTTCAAAGATGAAAAGTTAAAAAAAAATGTACTTCTATTAACAAATGTATATTAAATAAACCCGTTATAGGCCATTTTTTCACATCTGGTCAGCCATCCTACAAACTGGATCAATCAACATCCTTTCACCCCTTGACATCATCATGGCACAAATACCTATGCATGACACTCTCATATCCCATAGTTTCTACCTAAAAACACCTTGTTTCAGGCATTTTAAGGACCGACACTCCCTGAACTCCTACTGGACAACGTTCACCTACAAGTTACTCCACTATGGCCTGCGCTGATCACCTACAAGTTGCTCCACTATGCACTTGCGTTGGTTATATAAATTCAACAAAAGGAGAGAAATTTCAGAAGCCTCTTTTTCCATAATCTTTCAGAATTTGTTACAACCATTTACCTTAGATAAAACATTCAAATCCTTATGAAACCAACTCAGAAAATATAAGAAAATATAGATCAAGGGCATAGAAATCAGCCTCTTCGAGGGGGAACAATCCTTTACATTACATAAATGAACAATTATTGGATGATACAAATGAAAAAACCTCCTTTCTATATATAGGAGTCCAACGAGTCACAATATAATCCTAACAGACATAACAATAACAATGAAAGGGCACAACAATAACAATTGTGGACTTCTATGGGGCACAATAATAACAAAATGAGGACTACATAGGCACACCAATAAGAATAAAGGAACTACACTAACAATAATAATAAGGGTATACACTAGTATTATAGGGACCTATCATGCCCCTCTCCTTCAAAATTTTTTTGTCCTCAACACTTGAGCAGTTCTGGATGCTTTTGTATAAAATTCTCACCCTCCCATGTCGAATCTTCAACGGGTAAGTTCTTCAACTTGATGAGATACTATGAAATTGATCAATTTCGTAGCTGTCGAGCTCTTGTTTCTGTGACTACTTTAGGTTCAAATATGAATTTTCCTTCTTCGTCAAGTTCTAGCAATATTGTTCGAATTGTGAGCTTGTCACCTATAACTTTCTTTAAGCATGAAACATGGAAAACTAGGTGCACTCGGGAAGATGCATGAAGCTTCAATTTGTATGCCATAGTACCAATATTTTGCAACACCTTGTAAGGACCATAATACTTTGGTGATAATTTATTATCCTTATTAGCTTTCTTGAGGGACATTTGTTTGTATGGTTGTAGCCATAAAAATACCCAGTCACCTACATCAAAACTTTTGTCGCTGTGATGTTGATATGTCTGTTGTTTCATTGATTCTGCGCCAAGGTGAGGTTATCCTTTAAGAGTTGGAGAGATTTTTGTTGATGCTCGATGTGATCTTCCACTGCTTGAACCTTAGAATTATCTCTTAAAGATGATGTGATGGAGGGTGGATGATATCCATAAAGTGCCATAAATGGGGTCATTTTTTCTGCAGCATGGAAGGAAGTGTTATACCACCATTTAGGCAGAGGTAACCACTTTACCCATTGTTTCTATTTATCAGATACAAAGCAATGAATATATCCTTCCAAACGTTTGTTCACTATCTCAGTTTTCCGATCAGATTGAGGATGGTATGATGAGATATGAACTGATTGAGTACCCAAGTAAGAAAATAATTCCATCCAAAAATTTCTAGTAAACATGGGATCTCTATCGCTTACAATAATATTTGGGTTTCCATGTAGCTTTTGAATTGTTTCCATAAATCTAGTAGCAATTTTACTGGCTTTAAATGCATGAGGTAATGCACAAAAGTGTGCATACTTGGTAAGTCTATCAGCTACAACCATGATGACAGTTTTTCCTTCGGACTTAGGTAAACCTGTGATAAAATCCATGGAAACCTCCTCCCAACGTTGACTTGGAATGGATAAAGGTTGTAATAGACTTGGGGTCTTAATTGTCTCAATTTTATTTTGTTGGAAAACCAAACATTCTACTACAAACTTTTGAATATCAATTTTAAGTTCATCCCAAAAAAATTCCTTCTTGACCATGTGGTAAGTTTTTAAAAATCTTGAGTGCCCTCCTAAGGGAGAGGTGTGGAATTCCAAAAGAATATTTTGTTTGAGTTGGGAATTATTACAAAGATATAAGCGATCTTTGTACCATAATGAATAATTTTTCCAGCTAAATGTTTCAGATGTACTGGGATCTTGCTGCAACTTTTGAATGAGTGTTCACACCTCTTCATCATTCTTCCATTCATCCCTTGCTTTGGTTATCCACTCAGGTTGGATACTAGAAATGGCACAAAGCAATGCTTCCACATGCTCATCCTTTCTTGAGAGTGCATTTGCAAAAACATTTTTCTTCCCTTTTTTGTAGATGATTTCAAAGTCATAACCCAACATATTTGTGACCCATTTTTTCTACTCTTCTGAAGATAATCTTTGTTCCAAAAAGTATTTAAGACCGTCATGATCCTTTTTTACCTTGAAGTGTCTTCCCATTAGGTAAGGTCGCCATTGCTTTAGTGCATGTAGTATTACCAACGTTTCCTTCTCATAAATAGGTTTCAGTAAATACTTTCCTTTAATTGGAAGACTTTCAAAAGAAACAGTTCTTCCTTCTTGCATTAAAACCACACCAATTCCATTTCCCGAGGCATCACATTCCATAATAAAGGTTTTTGTGAATTTTGGCATAGCTAAGACTAGTGCGTGGCACATTACCTCTTTAAGATGTTCAAAGGCCTTAGTGTAAGAATTTACAGGGTAAGTTCCGGAGATCAAGAACCAAAGGTCACCGCTCACAAACAGATCACAAATCAGTACACCAGTATAATCACGTGGTTAAAACCCTCAAAGAGGGAAACAGTCCATGCCCTGAGCCAATGCAGCCACTTCAGGGAATTTATTAATATAAAAAGAAAAGTTACATATGTTTCTCTCATAAACGGTTACCGGACAAATGATCCTCCATGCTCTTTAAATAGAGATCATGGACCAATCGGGTGTTAAGCCACGAACCGTCTTGGTGTCTGAGGTGAGAGATAACTAGTCGAATCAATACAAATGGTAATGATCGATTATAAGTTGTAAATGCTGCATGGTAAAAAACACATACTGCCTTACTCTACCACTAGACTAAGTTATTCTTAACTGTTTCTGTGGCAACCAGGAATATCCTAACATCCCCCTTTAAGAATAACTTGGGATAGGATTGAAGGATTTACAAAGGTGACACAATAGGAGACTATTTCCTATTTGTCAGAATATCCTAACATCGCCCTGTTAAGAACAGCTTGGGATAGGATTGAAGAATTTACAAAGGTGACACAACAGGATAAGGAAGGAGGCATTAGAATTGTCCCCATATTGACAACTTTCTTGAACTCCAAGAATGGATCGAAGATTGGTAAACTTCACTTCTGTGAGAGCCTTCGTAAAGATATCGGCTACTTGATCATTGGTCGGACAATACTGCACTTCAAGAACAAGATCATGAATGAGTTTTCTGATGAAGTGTATGTGGATTTCAATGTGTTTCATATCTTTGTTGTTGAGCAGATCCTTTACATGACTAGGACTCTGGTTATCACACCGAAGTGTAGTTGGATACTGCGAATAGGGCCAAATTCGGACGAGGATATGACGAAGCCACATGGCTTCCTTGCGCTTCAGCGCACGATAACAAAGCCTGTGAAGAAGGGAGATGGCACTTTGTTTCTTACAAGACCAAGTAATAGGTCCTGAACCAAGAGTGAATACATATCCTGCAGTGGACATCCGATCATCATGGTCACCAGCCCAATCAGAATCAGTGAAACCAATCAACAAGGGAGATGCTCCTGCACTATAATGAATCCCAAACTGAACTATACCTCAAATATATCGAAGTATTCTTTTAGCTACTTTCCAATGACTTTCATGAGGTTGGTGCATAAACTGAGTGACAAGACCAACGACAAAGGAAAGGTTAGGACGGGTATGGGTTAGATACAAAAATTTACCAACAAGTTGATGGTATAAGGTAGCATCAACTTCAGGGGTAGTACAGTTGACTGAAAGCTTGACTCCAGACTGAAAGGGAGAAGGGGTAGGCTTACAGTCTTCCATGTGAAAGTGGTGTAGAAGATCACATGCATACTTGGACTGAGAGAGGGTAATGCCTTCCTTGGATTGCAAGACTTGAAGACCAAGGAAATAATGCAAGTGTCCTAAGTCTGTCATTTCAAACTTCTTTTTGAGGCTAGACTTCACATGTTTTATATGGTTCGGATCACTACCAGTAAGGATAATATCATCAACATAAAGAACAAGGATGGTGAAGGAATTACCCACTTTCTTGGTGTAGACAGTGTTGTCAAAATGACACCTAGAAAAGCCATTATCTAAGAGAAATCTATCCATTTTGGCATACCAAGCCCAAGGAGCTTGTTTGAGACCATAGAGAGACTTCCTAAGGTGACAAACAAGGTTGGAGTTTTTTTGTATAGAGCCAGGGGGTTGTTCCATGTAGATTTCTTCATGCAAATATCCATGTAAGAAGGCAGATTTAACATCCATCTGATGGACTTTCCATTTAAAGGAGGCAGCAAGGGAAAGAACAAGGCAGATAGAATTAATTTTGGCAACAGGGGAGAAGGTTTCAGTATAGTCAATGCCTTCAACTTGAGAAAAACCTTTAGCGACAAGACGAGCTTTATGTCTATCCACTTTTCCATTTGGTCCAAACTTTGTTTTGTAAACCCATCTGCATCTGACAAGTTTTCTTCCTTTTGGAAGAGGAACAAGATCCCAAGTATTGTTTGCCAATAAGGAACGATACTCTTCATTCATAGCTTCATCCCAATCTGGATGACCAGAGGCTTCTTCAAAGGTTTCTGGATCAAGTTTTTTTGGAACTTGAGCTAATAAGGAAGAGGCTCTTTCGAACTGAGAATGTGTACGTCATCGATCGGCAAGGTCATTTGCAAGAGAACTTGTTGCATCCCGAGTAGAGCGGACCCATCTTGGAAGTGGTGGAGTATAAGGAACAATTCACGAGCTAGAGGAGGATTGTCATCCTCGCTGTCATCATATGAACTAGAAGGAATGCTATTAAAAATTGAAGAGAGAGAGAGAGAGGTGGCACATATGCCGAATCAGGCCAAAGGTGGCACACCCGCCGAACTAGGCTCGTAGGCCGATATATTTTCATCAAAATTTACATCTCTTCTAATGATTATATTTTTGGATTTTGGTTGAAGAAGTCTATATCCTTTGACATCTTCAGAATATCCAACAAAAATACATTTTTCACTCTTAGGTTCTAAGGCTTTATGTTTTGCATCTGGAATATGGGCCCAAGCATCACTTCCAAAAACACGAAAGTGACTTACATCTGGTTTGATTGAGCTCCAAGCTTCTTCTGGAGTTATATTCTTTAAAACCTTAGTAGGGGTGCGATTTACTATGTAATTTGCACAGTTAATGGCTTCTGCCCAAAAATTGAGACCAAGTCCTTTAGATTGAAGCATACAATTAGCCATTTCTTTTAAGGTGCAATTCTTCCTTTCAGCTACACCATTTTGTTGTGGAGTATATGGAACAATATGTTGCAATTGAATGCCATGCTTAGTGCAGAAGTTGATAAATTTGTTGTTAACATATTCTCCGCCATTTTCTGATCTTAACTTAAGAATTTGATGTCCAAATTGTTTCTCAACAAAGGCCTTAAAGGCCAAGAACATGTTAAAAACTTCACTCTTGAGTTTTAAGAAATATACCCAAGTGCGTTTGGAAAAATCATCAATGAAAGTTAAGAAGTACTTGCAACTAGAGAAAGAAATAACAAGAAGTGGACCACATAAATCACTGTGCACAAGTTGCAAAGGGGTTGAAGCGTACCAAGAGGCACGTTTGTCAAAATTATCCCGATGATGTTTTCCGAGTACACATCCGGAGCAAACAACATCTCCGCAAGATAGCATAGGAAGGCCCGTCACCATATTTTCCTTACATAGAGTTTGAAGAGAGCGATAGTTTAAGTGACCAAATTGCTCATGCAAAAGTTTGCTCACATCATCATTATGAGCAACAAAAACAGAGGAAAGAGATGATGACCCAAAGTTGTCAAACTTATACAACCTTGTGGAATCATCAGCAATGCCAATAGCTAAAATATGTTTAAGATTTTTGAGGTCCTTGATTACAACATGATGAGGTGAGAATTCTACTATTTTCCCTTCACCTGAATGAGTTATCTGATAAATAGATAGAAGGTTGCATGACAAGGTAGGAACACATAGTACATCATTAAATTGACCATTATCTAGATGAATGGTTCTAGATCCTACAACACTAAGAGATCTATCATCACCAACATAAATATGTTTGGTGTTACAATCATTTAAAGAAGAAAACATGGATTTAGTTTTAGCCATGTGGTAAGAAGCTCCAGAATCAATAAGCCACTCATGAGAAGGAGAAGAAGAAGATACGTTTAATGCATAACCAGATCTTGATGCTTGACAACCACAAGCAGAAAGTGCCATTCGTGAAGATGAAGGTGAAGAGTGCTCCAAATTGATGTTGTGCTTCTTCATTACTGCTTCTAAGGCTTCCATCTTCTTAAAACATTTGGACTCTATATGGCCATCCTGGTTGCAAAAGTTGCAATGTCTATCTGTCTTCTTCCCTTTGTTTTGATTTTCCTTATTATTTTGGTGATTCGATTTTTCTGTTTGTGGCTGAAATTGCTTAGGGCCTTTGTTTGGTTTAGGACCATATTTTTTAGGATACTGCTTCTTGGGATTCTTTTGATATGGTTATTGTTGGGCTGCTAAGGCTTTCTTAGAAGGGTTTCCAGTAGTGATAGGACCAAGGTGTAAAAGTTTTTCTTGTTCTCTTATCAAAGAATCACAAAAGGCATCAAAAGAGGGATTCTTGTAGGTGGTTCCTAAAGAAACGATGGATTCTTTGGTGGAATGGAAGGTGGAAACAAATACAAAGTATGCAGGACCAAGCTTAGCAAGAATGCAATATATGAGGCTACCATCGTGCTTTTTGATCTTACAACCTTCTAAAAGAATTCTGAGGGTCTTGAATTTGGACAAAAAATCTTCAATGGAGGAGAAATTATTGGGGTCCAAAGTAAGCAACTCATTTTCAAGCTGGTGGGTTCGATTTGATTTTGAACCCCAAAAACAGTTTTCAGCTTTTCCAGGGCCTCATCAGGGGTGTCAATGTCAAGGATATGAAATCGAAGATCTTGAGCAATGGACATTCCTATCAACCCTTGTGCTTGATCTTGTTTATTTTCCCATTTAGCAACTTTATCATCATCGGAAGGTTTAGTTTCTTGTCCTGTGGCTATTCTATAAAGGCCTTTACTTCTAAGTATATCTACCATGTGAGGTAGCCATTGGAAATAATTGGTTCTGTTAAGAATAACTGGACATGAACTTTCCTTCTTCTTTTTTAAATATTTTTATTGAACTGAAGCTGAGAAAAGTTGAAACTAACTGCTCCAATGGAAAGATCTCGAAAAATTAGGACGTTTAAAAAAAATGGCTCGAAAAACGGCTTCCGGATGAAGAAGTTATGCCTTTTGAAAAATCTGAGTTGTAGATGCCGAATAGTTACGGGAACGAGATGAAGTGCGGCTTTAAAAAAAAAAATTCTGCCCCTTTGAACAAATTTTTTTTACAAAAGAAACTTGGGAAGGAGACTTGAACCCAAGACCTCTATTCTCATAAACTAACCGGTCACCAATTGAGATAGTAAAAGGATCACGTTATTGTACGAAAGGAGGAAGGGGGGTTTGTTTGTTTGTTTGTTTTTTGTTTTACTATTCGGTGTGTGTGCCTTTTCCTGAACAAAAAAACACAAAAAACAAGAAAAAAAAAACGAAATGCAAAGCCTTACGGCAAAATGTTAGATTTTTGTTTATCCTTACCGACAACTATCACTTTTTTCACTATTTCTGATTTCCCGAGATCGCACAAAGACACAGGGAAATAACATACATAGCAAAAAAAATCCCTTTTTCTTGTTTCTGATATGTCGAAATTGCACAGCAAAAAGCATACACAGAGAAGAGGGTATAGATCCGACAAATAAATTAAACCTTAATACCGAAAATAAACAGAAAAAAATCGAAATAAGCAGAATTATTAACAAATATAACTGCAAAATAGATGTTTTATACCTCCAGATCTAAACTGACATAACTTGGCAGCCGGAAACATTTTCATATGAAACGAAAGGCGTTCCTCACTGTAACAGACGCTCCGGACACAACCAAGCAGTTCTCCAAGCCCAAAAATGTTCAGAAATAGTAGATCTACAAAATAGCATTCGCATGTAGTCAAACATGCTTCGTATTTTGATCAACAACAGACGCGACCTTCAAAATAGATCTGATACCATGTAGGAATTTACAGGGTAAGTTCCGTAGATCAAGAACCAAAGGTCACTGCTCACAAATAGATCACAAATAAATACACCAGTATAATCATGTGGTTAAAACCCTCAAAGAGGGAAACAGTCCACGCCCTGAGCCAACATGGCCACTTTAGGGAATTTATTAATATAAAAATAAAAGTTACATATGTTTCTCTCATAAACAGTTACCGGAAAAATGACCCTCCATGCTCTTTAAATAGAGATCATGGACCAATCGGGTGTTAAGCCATGGATCAAGTGCCGTTAACACCAAGGTGAGAGATAACCGTTGGATCACTACAAATCGTGACCGTTGGATTATAAGTTACAAATGTACATGGTAAAGAAACACACTTTACCTAACTCTACACTAGAATAAGTTATTCTTAACTATTTCCTATGTGTCAGAATATCCTAACACTTGGTTGCTTCCAGAGCTCAAGAAAATGCATGCTTCTTCAGTAATGATGTTAAAGGTGCCGATATTCTCCCATAATTCTTAACAAGCTTGTGATAATACTCGGTTAACATCAAAAATCCTTGAAGATGCTTTATGGTTGTAGGTAGTTTCCATTCCTTAATGGATTTTTTTTTTTAGGGTCTACCTTAACACCTTCATGAGATACAATATGACCCAAATATTCAACCTCCTGTACTCCAAAGAAACATTTGAAGGTTTTTTGCATATAATTGTTTGTCCTCCAATTGTTTGAGCACCATGTCAACATGTTGAACATGATCCTTCTAAGACTTGCTGTAAATTAGTATATCATCAAAAAATACTAACACAAATTTTCTTAGGAAGGGTTTGAAAATGGAATTCATCAAACCTTGAAATGTGGACGGTGCATTAGTAAGACCAAAAAAAATGACCAAAAATTCATAATGAACCTCATGAGTTATTTATGTTGTTTTCAGAATGTCTTCAATCTTCATTCTAATTTGATGATAGCCAAAATGAAGATCCAACTTGGCGAAGTAGATTGCTCCATATAATTCATCCAATAATTCATCAATGACGGGGATGGGAAATATATATTTAATAGTGAGCTTGTTGAACTCCCTATAATTTGGACACATACACCATGATCCATCCTTCTTGTGTACCAATACTACTGGTGCAGACAAAGAAATTTGACTAGGTTGAATTATACCAGCCTTTAGCATTTCTGCAACCATACGTTCAATCTCACTCTTTTGGGCATAAGGATATCTATAAGGCCTGATGTTTGGAGGAAAAATTCCTGGAATCGAATGAATAACAGGATCATGATCATGAATAGGTGGGAGTCCTTTGGGACTTTCAAACACCTTGGAATGATTGTCCAAGACTTTTTTGAGATCTGGAGAAATAGATGATTTTGATGTTTAAACCTCTAGTGAGCATAATTGTTCAATTATGCCTCATTGTTCTTTCTTCAAAAGATTGTGATGACATTAGATCTTATTATCTTTCCTGGCTTCCCTGTGATACCCCGTAATTCGACTTCCATTCCTTTCGAAAAAAAATTCAAGAAAATTTATTGAAAATTAAACGCTATCATCCCCAAAGATTGTAACCATTGTACTCCTAGTACAACATCAACACTGCCCATTAGAATGGAGAGCATTAGACTATTCAATACATATTTTCCCATGGTTAGCTTGATATTATGGCACTTTCCAGAGAAATTTATAGTTCTTCCATTTGCAACCATCACTTGACACTCTAGTGTTGGGTATAGAAATCAATTCAATTCCTTGGCTACCTTACAATGAATAAAATTATGGGTACTACCTGAATAAATCAACACTATTACATTTTTCTTCTTGATATGTCCTTCTATCTCGAGAGTTTGAGGAGTGGTAATTACTACGAATGCAGTACAAGATATCGTCGGATTCATTTCTTCTTTATCTAGGGTTGGTTCTTGGTGTATTGTAATATCCCAAAAGGGAGAATGCAGTAATACTGAAACACAATATAAGAACTGAAACTAAGTAAACAATAAATCTAAAGACAACATCAGAATATATAGAGAAGCTGAGCCATTTTATTCATAGGAGAAGATTCAGTTACAACAGTGTACAAAATAAGAGGTAATCTAGCCAAAGAGATGGCCTAGAATGACCCTGAAAAGATGCCAAAGTAGGCATTGCGTAACTGGAGAGCTGCTGGAAGAAAATACTGTGCTGTCCCTTCAATAGATAATGAATATATGATTGCAGGCTGAAAAAGGAAATGCAGATCTACGAAAATCTGGAGCTCTGATGATGCCAAGGTTCTAGATCTGGGCTCTATGATGTTAACCCAAGATAACCCAGAAATGATTTCTCAGATCTGTCAATCTAAGAAAATCACCATCTTGGGGTTTCACTATACAACTGTTGGGTATGAAGATCTGAAGCTAGAACTGACAAATAAATGGTTGAAATATGTCACAAGCTCAGATCTAAGCTTGAGTGGCTAATCCCTTCACTAGATCCTCAAGCTAGAATCTCAAGATCTAGCTCCTCAATCCTACAAAGAAGGTTGCAGCTGCAGCTACACAACTGCTCATGAAAACTACGTTGCAAAGGAAGGAGGCTCTCTAACCTGCTGCTAAGATATGAAATGTAGCTCAAAAATGATGGGAATAATGTATACAATGTGAAGGAATGGTCCTCCACTGGATTACTAGCTGAAATGATAGCAACTTCCCTTCTCCCTTGGATCTACAAGAATGGAATGCGCAATTCCTGAAGGGATTGCTGTTGTTGGGAGATGAATAAAAGATGGCCTGATGCCTGATATAGATCTGAAGCACTGGAAAGCTGATCTTGAAGCTCAAGGTGATAGAATGAATCCTTCACCGGTTCCTCCACTGAAATATTGAAGGACAACATCCTCCTCTCAAATTAATCTTCAGAAATGTGCAATTTTTGAATATGGTTGTTCTGTAGAAAGTAGGAACAATATGGAACCAATGCCTCATGATGAATGAAGTAAAATACTCTTTCAAGAGCTACTCAATGAAAGAGGTGGGATTCTCGACCAAGAACACCCAATGCTAAACATCACTTGCAATCTTAGCTAAACACCATAGAAAGAATGGAATGTCAAATGACAATTCCAGATCTAAACAGATCATACATCAATAATAATCTAAAACTTGCCTTCTATGTTTCCTTCATCTTCATTATATAGTTTGTGAACCTTCTCATGCCTTGGCCCACCTCATAACTACGTTGTACATGTGGACATAGGTCTTGACTATGTTGTCTCTCCATGATCTCCATCATGTATGAATGTAATGATCACCCTCTCCATAATGTGTGCATTAATGCACCACTTCCTCCATCATCTCATCATAAATTCTCTATGATCTTACATTTGATTCCTTCCAAGATCTTAGTTGACTTCTTCAACCTCCATGATATTTCTCATTAATGAGACATGATCTCCACTCCTTTCACATTAAGTAGCTGCTCCACTACTCCATTACGTAGATCTAGATATGAAATATCCACATACACACATCAGAAGTGGATTTATTTATCTTTGGGGTTTGTGGGTCCCTCCACCCTTTTATTTACTTAATTAATTAAGTTTATTAAGAACTCTAATATTCCAAATACCATGTGAAAATTTGGGAATATTACAGTCCTCCCCGGAAAAATGTTGCTTGTCCTCAAGCAAGTGCAAAAGTGGATGCTATAGAAAACATCCTCCCTCCAAATGGCATCCTCATGTGGAAGGCCTTCCCATCTGTCACAATGTGTCATGCATGTCTAGCTCCAAATTTGCCTCTCTAGAATGTCTAGAATGGCCTCCAACTGAAAAGTTAGGTACCCTTCCTCATCAATGAATCTCCAAGTGGCAACCATATGATGACAAAAGATTTCCTCTACACATGACATACATAAGATGAAGTGGTTCATTCCCAAAGTGGAAAGTCCCAACTCATGAACTATTCCTCCAACCCATGATACATAGAGTAGATTGCATCTATCAATGCTCACATCATTAGCCCTGTTGGCCATGTAGGAATCAAACATCACATCAACATAGTGATCAACAAGAAGTAGAGACATATTGGAAAACATGAACAATGTCAAACCATATTCTCCTAATAACAACCAATGCAACAAAGTATTCTACTACCATGCTAGATCATCATGAAAACAAACAAGAGAGCCATACTCTCTCAAAAGAAGCCACCACAACAATGCTTCTTGTTGCCATGCCAAATCCACATCAATATAAATGTGAGAGCCATACTCTCAACAGAAGCCACCTTAATAGGGCATATTGCTACCCCATCACATCATCATTATACCATGTACAATGACCATAATCCCCCAATAGAAGTCAACACTGTAAGGCCTCCTGTTGCCATCCTCCAACAATGTCATGCAATGTATGGGAAGAATTTAGCCCATACTTGCCCAATAGTAACCATAGCAACAAGGATTCTTGTTGCCTCCTTGCATTATCATGATGCAAGTCATGGAGCAACAATATAGTAATGGACATGTGAGATGTCTCATCAACATAATATAAACATGCTCCTTTATGCCACATCATGTGAGAGCTATACTTTCTCCCAAACCCAAGTACATACATGGACATGAGATACATCCTAAACAGAAATACATGTAAATACATGAGACATATTCCAAACAATAGTACATACAAGGACATAAAATATATCATGTGATGTCCAAACTCTCTCATCAACAAACAAAGTAACCATGCCTTTTTCTTCTGCATTCTTCCAGTGATGTGTAAGGCATGGATTAAAAAAATATGACCCATTAGGTGGTAACCATACTCACCCAACAGCAACCAGTGCAACCATGCTTCTTGCTGCCCTGTATCATAGATATGCAAGTGGTTTGGCAACCCCTTGCTCCATATCATCAACCATTCATCCCAATGTGGATTATGGATCTCATTCTACAAAAACTTGGTATCCTCCCATTGTAGGACACCAACCTCCTCAAACTGTTGAAGAACTTTGCACTCCATGAAATTTTGAAGTGCACCTCCAATGAGATCTCTCCATGAGATTCTCTTTTCATCAATGGCCCTCCAAAACCAATAAGGATCCAGATTTGCTGCAGGTAGAAGTTTCTCTTTGAGTTTTGAGATGCTCATTGAGAAAGTGTAATCTAGAAAGGAGAAAATATTCCTCATCTCAAGATGTATACCATCTATCATCTTTTCCTCCATTGCTTCACGAATGAAGCTGCCATTTGATTGCTCTCATAAGGAATGGATCCTCTTCTTTCCACTACTGCTCATGGACAACGCTATAGATCTGCAAGGTGATACATGTACTGTCTCAAAGAAAGGCACAATGCTGAACTAATAGCCAACCATTGTACATAGGATCATGCTCATGCCAACTTCTGAAACTCTACACTTCAACTCAAAGGGTTGAATGCAGCTCAACATTGATGAACTGGGATAGCTCTTCATCTCTTCCTTGATTATATCAAGGATCCTCTGCGTAGTGATATGTTGCTACTCCAAATCAGCATGTTGTTATAACCCTTGGTCATGCAATAGCCCTGATGGCATGTCTCCATAAGTTTCAATAAGAGGTATTGAAACAATATGAGATGAAAGTGGTTGCATAAGTTGGATCAATTGATTTTCAGAAACATCTTGCAAGATCACAAGAGTTCCTTCAACCGGTGCAATAATGTCTCCAACTGTTGGTAGTGATGATGGATCCATCTATACATCTGTACCAGTGCTGGTATCTGCCTTCTCCTCATCATGCATCTCATGAATCAAGCATGGGGCTGCAAATGTCAAGAACTCAAGACAATCTTGCAAATATGCAAGTGATCCTCCTCTTGATGTAAGCACATCTGCAGTTGGTGGTGGTAGAGGCTCCTCCTCCTAAGCGATAGTGATGACATATTCTTTTAGATCTTCATGTCCTATCTCCTTGATGATGGGAGATGTCACTGGTTTCTTCCTACCATATTTCTTCTTCAGTATTTGCATAAAATCTGCATAAGCAGACACTTCCATGTGTGATAAATGATTGAACCACCAATTCCTTGCTTCACCATCTAGGTGCAGTGCTGCAAACTCCACGACCTCTCTTTCTAACATAGGATATTTCAGAAAGAAGGTAAATAGTTCTTCCCTCCAAGCCCTCAATGTGCTTGTGGAAGATCCATCAAATGTAGGCAAGAAGAATCTATGCCTCTTTCTTAAATTGCTACTTCTAGATCTCCTCTCTTCTTTGAGTTGTTGAAACTGTTGGAGAGAGAGATTCTCCTTCAATGCTCTAGGCTGTGACTTGTATTCAGACAGATATTCACTTACGGTCTCATGCCCCAATCCTTCATCATATTCAGACCAATCCTCTTTCTCAAAGAAAGTGGATCTAGTGAAATAATATGAAGCTCTTTACTTCTCCGGTCTTCTTTGTCACTGAAAAGAAGTGCTGGGACCTTCTTCATCTTGAAACCTTCTTGAGGTTTCTCTTTTCCTTTCTCTTCTTATTTCATTGATATCCTTAGAGAGATCCTTTATAGATATAAAGGAAGATGAGGCAAAACTTAATCCCTCCATGGTAGTCTCTACCATCTGCTTTTCATATGTTGTCAAAATGTGTACAAGCTAAGCCAAAGATCATGCTCTGATACCACTGTAATATCCAAAAAGAGAGGATGTAGTAATACTGAAACACAATATAAGAACTACAACTAAGTAAACAATAAATCTAAAGACAACATTAGAATATACAGAGAATTTGAGCCATTTTATTCATAGGAGAAGATTCATTTACAACAGTGTACAAAATATGAGGTAATCTAGCCAAAGAGATGGCCTAGAATGACCCTGAAAAGATGCCAAAGTAGGCACTGTGTAACTAGAGAGCTGTTGGAAGCGAATATTGCGCTGTCCCTTCAGAAGATAATGAATATATGACTGCGGGCTGAAAAAGGAAATGTGGATCTACAGAAATCTAGAGCTCTGATGATGCCAATATTATAGATCTGGGCTCTATGATGGTAACCCAAGATAACCCAGAAAGGATTTCTCAGATCTGTCAATCTAAGAAAATCACCCACTTGGGGTTTCAATATACAACTATTGGGTATGTAGATCTGAAGCTAGATTTGACAAATAGATGGCTGAAATATGTCACAATATGAGATCTAAGCTTGAAGGGTTGATCCCTTCACTAGATCCTCAAGCTAGAAGCTCAAGATCTAGCTCCTCAATCCTCCAAAGAAGGTTGCAGCTGATGCTACACAAATGCTCATGAAAACTGCGCTGTAAAGGAAGGAGGCTCTCTAGCCTGCTGCTAGATATGCAATATAGCTCAGAAATGATGGAAATAAGGTATACAATGTGAAGGAATGGTCCTCCACTGGATTACTAGATGAAATGCTAGCAACTTCCCTTATCCCTTGGATCTACAAGAATGGACTGCGCAATTCCTGAAGGGATTGCTCCTTTTGGGAGATGAATAATATATGGCCTGATGCCTGATATATATATGAAGCACTAGAAGGCTAATCTTGAAGCTCAAGGTGATAGGATGAATCCTTCACTTGTTCCTCTACTGAAATATTCAAGGACAACCTCCTCCTCTCAAACTGATCTTCAGAAATGTGCAATTTTTGAATATGGTTGTTCTGCAGAAAGTAGGAACAATATGGCACCAATGCTTGATGATCAATGAAGTACAATAATCTTTCAAGAGATACTCAGTTAAAGAGGTGGTATTCTCGACCAGGAACTCCCAGTGCTAAACATCACTTGCAATCTTAGCTAAACAACGAAAGAAAGCATGGAAAGTCAAATGACAATTTTAGATCTAAATAGATCATACATCAATAATAATCTAAAACATGCCTTCTATGTTGCCTTCATTTTCATTATATAGTTTGTGAACCTTCTCATGCCTTAGCCCACCTCATAACTGCACTGTACATGTGGACATAGGTCTCCATGTTGACTACGCTGTCTCTCCATGATCTCCATCATGTGTGAATGTAATGATCATCCTCTCCATCATGTGTGCATTAATGCACCACTTCCTCCATCATCTCATAATAAATGCTCTATGATCTTACATTTGATTCCTTCCAAGATCTTAGTTGATTGCTTCAACCTCCATGGTCTTTCTCATTAATGAGACATGATCTCCACTCCTTTCACATTAAGTAGCTGCTCCACTACTCCATTATGTAGATCTAGATCTGCAATATCCACATACACACATAAAAAGGGGATTTTATTTATCTTTGGGGTTTGTGGGTCCCTCCACCCTTTTATTTACTTACTTAATTAAGTTTATTAAGAACTCTAATATTCCAAATACCATGTGAAAATTTGGGAATATTACAGTCCTCCCCGGCAAAATGTTGCTTGTCCTCAAGCACATGAAAAGTGTGTAACCGACAATATCTCCAAAATGGCATCCTCTTGTGGAAAGGCACTTCTGTCTGTACGCAAGCCTGCCATGCATGTCGGCTCAAAGGCACGCACTCTCTAGAATGTGGAATGACCTCCAAGTTGAAAATTGGGTACTTCAATCACCTCTCGTAAATGGAGTATCCAAGTGGCAACCATATGATGAAAAAATATCTCCTCTACACATGAGATACATAAGATGAAGTGGTTCATTCCCAAAGTGGAAAGTCCCAACTCATGAACTATTTCTCCAACCCATGATACATAGAGTAGATTGCATCTATCAATGTTCACATCATTAGCCTTGTTGGCCATGTAGGAATCAAACATCACATCAACATAGTGATAAAAAAGAAGTAGAGACATATGGGAAAATATGAACAATGTCAAACCATATTCTCCTAATAACAACCAACACAGCGAAGCCTTCTGTTGCCATGCTAGATCATCATGAAAATAAAAAAGAGAGCCATACTCTCTCAAAATAATCCATCACAACAATGCCTCTTGTGGCCATGCCAACTTTGCATCAATATAAATGTGAGAGCCATACTCTATCAATATAAGCCACCTTAACAGGGCATCTTGCTGCTCCATCACATCATCATTATACCATGTACAATGACCATAATCCCCCAACAGAAGCCAAAGCTGTAAGGCCTCTTGTTTCCATCCTCTAATAATGTCATGCAATGTATGGAAAGAATTCAGCCCATACTCTCCCAATAGTAACCATAGCAACAAGGATTCTTGCTGCCTCCTTGCATTATCATGATGCAAGACATGGAGCAACAATATAGTAATGGACATGTGAGATGTCTCATCAACATAATATAAAAAATCTCCTTTATGCCACATCATGTGAGAGTTATACTTTCTCCCAAATCCAAGTACATACATGGACATGAGATACAACCCAAACATAAATACATGTAAATACATGAGACATATCCCAAACAAGAGTAAATACAAGGACATAAAATATATCATGTGATGTCCAAACTCTCTCATCAACAACCAAAGTAACCATGCCTTTTTCTTCTACATTCTTCCAGTGATATGTAAGGCACGCATCATAAAAATATGACCCATCAAGTGGTAACCATACTCACCCAAGAGCAACCGGCGCAACCATACTGCTTTCTGCCCTGTATCATAGATCTGCAAGTGGTTTGGCAACCCCTTGCTCCATATCATCAACCATTCATCCCAATGTGGATGATGGATCTCATTCTACAAAAACTTGGTATCCTCCCATTGTAGGACACCAACCTCCTCAAACTGTTGAAGAACTTTGCACTCCATGAAATTTTGAAGTGCACCTCTAATGAGATTTCTCCATGAGATTCAATTTTCTTCAATGGCCCTCCAAAACCAATAAGGCTACAGATCTGCTGTAGGTAGAAGTTTCTCTTTGAGCTGTGAGATGCTCATTGAGAAAGTGCCATCTAGAAAGAAGAAAATATTCCTCATCTCAAGATGTCTACCATCTATCATCTTTTCTTCCATTTCTTCATGAATGAAGCTTCCATTTGATTACTCCCATAAGGAATGGGTCCTCTTCTTTCCAATGCTACTCATGGACAGTGTTGTAGATTTGCAAGGTGATACATGTTCTATCTCAAAGCAAGGCACAATGCTGAACTCATAGCCAACCATTGTACATAAGATCATGCTCATCCCATCTTCTGAAACTCTACACTTCAACTCAAAGGGTTGAATGCAACTCAACATTGATGAGCTGGGATAGATCTTCATCTCTTCCTTGATTAGATCAATGATCCTCAGTGTAGTGATATGTTACTGCTCCAAATCAGCATGTTGTTCTAACCCTTGGTCATGCAATAGCCTTGACGGCATGTCTCCATAAGTTTCAATAAGCTGTACTGAAACAATGTGAGATGAAAGTGGTTTCATACCTTGGATCAACTGATTTTCAGAAACATATTGCAAGATGACAAGAGTTCGTTCAACCAATGCAATAGTGTCTCCAACTGCTGGTAGTGATGATGGCTCTATCTCTACAACTATACCAGTGCTGGTATTTGTCTTCTCCTCATCGTGCATCTCATGAATCATGCATGGGGCTCCAAATGTCAAGAACTCAAGACCATCTTGCAAATATGCAAGTGATCCTCCTCTTGATGTAAGCACATTTGTAGCTGGTGGTGGTAGAAGCTCCTCCTCCTCAGCGATAGTGATGACATATTCTTTTAGATCTTCATGTCCTATCTCCTTGATGATGGGAGATGTCACTGGTTTCTTCCTACCATATTTTTTCTTCAGTCTTTTCATAAAATTTGCATAAGCAGACACTTCCATGTGTGATACATGACTGAACCACCAATTCCTTGCTTCACCATCTAGGTGCAGTGCTGCAAACTCCACAACCTCACTTTCTAACATAGGGTATTTCAGAAAGAAGGTAAATAATTCTTCCCTCCAAGCCCTCAATGTGCTTGTGGAAGATCCATCAAATGTAGGCAAGAAGAATATATGCCTCTTTCTTCTATTGATGCTTCTGGATCTCCTCTCTTCTTTGAGTTGCAGAAATTGTTGGAGAGAGAGATTCTCCTTCAATGCTCTAGGCTGTGACTTGTATTCAGTGGCCCTCCGAGTCTTCTTTCTAATTCCACAGGTCATACCTAATTTGGATTCTTCAAGACCAAGTTATGTATGATATCCCACAATGACCTAATTATGGGCTGGTTTTGTAGAGCGAACATGTATGGCATGACACGTGTCACTGTTTCGACCTTCGACTCTAAAATCGACACAAAAGAAACTAGAGTCTGTGAAATTTCAACCACTTTTTACAGAATTCCAATTTGATTCCTGAAACGAAAGTTATGGTGATGTTCCCTCGGTCACCTGTTTGAGATGAAATTCCAGATCCTGCAAAAACCTTAACTTCCACAGACCATATCTCCGCAAATATGGCGAACCAAGATCTAAAATTCTTACATGAAGTTCCTTAGGATTTCTGCTCAATTTTTTTTTTTTAGCATTTTAAAATTCGTAGAAAAAAGTTATAGTGAAAATTCCACGATGACCTATTTGTAGCAGCGAAACCCTAGAATCCAAAGATTTGATACCAAATGTTATGAAACCAACTCACAAAATAGAAGAAAATATAGATCAACGACTTAGAAATCAGCCTCTTTGAGGGGGAAACCTCCTTTACATTACATAAATGAACAATTATTGGATGACACAAATGACAAAACTTCCTTTCTATATATAGGAGTCTAAGGGTTCACAATATAATCCTTGCTGACATAACAATAACAATGTAAGGGCACAACAATGACAATTGTGTGCTTCTATGGGACACAATAATAACAAAATGGGGACTACATGGGCACAAAAATAAAAATAAGGGGGCTACATTAACAATAACAATAAAGGTATACACTAGTATTATAGGGACCTAGCAAAAATCATATCCTATCTTATCTTAGAGTTTCCATCCCTTATCCTTTGATCCCATCCTCCCATCAAGAGTGGATCTCAAGCCCTAGATTGGTAATTCGATAAAGACTCCCAACTTATTCCCATTTCCTATATGTTTATGGCCATCCACAAGCTATGGGTTGTATTTTATAGATATAATTATGCCCTCATGTTGCTGCTGTAAAGAGTTAACTTTGTATGCATTAGGGTGATTAGAGGTGCACTTTGTGACAAATAAGGAACACGTCAGCCTGGAGGAGCTCTTCTACAAGATCGACTTATATTTTTGGTTATAACTCCTTTCATTTATATTAATGCAAATATTTCTTTGTTTTCCTATATGTGATGTTATGATTTCATGTATTTTGATGCTATGTTGACCCATTGAATGAAGTATTTATATGGTGCTACATAGATACCGTAGATTATGTATAACAAATTGGCGAATCCACTGAGGAATGGTATATTCCTTTAATGGTTAATTTTTCCTTTGGACCTTCATTGTCATATTCAGTCAAGAAAATACCTAGGAAGACCTTTAATTGAGTCTTAATTGAAAAATTTATGTCAGAACTCTCATATTCTTGACCAATTATCCGTATGGTCTAGGGAAAGACTGTTCCACCTCTGTAAAGCCCTCTCTGTGCCTACGTTGCAAGGAAATGGTGCCTCTTCTTCACCTGCGTTGGCCCCTATTCATGTATGAATTTTCCTTTGTCTTGATTTTGTCTCTGATCAACCTTGTTCCAACTGCCCTTTCGGCCCCTGGTATTTTGTAGATCCGGTCAAGGGAACTACGATTATGTTCTAATCTAGGGTTAATGGATTGGGGTTTATGTATGCTTCGGAATGCATATATATTTGTTGTAACACTAAAAGGAATATAATGAAAAATCAAGTTGGTCGTCCCGATTTGGGATCTAGGGGAAAATCTCTGTGTTTATCTGTTTTATGTTTTATGCTCTCGCTATTGTTTATTTTATGTTTTAAGATTCATTTGTAGATAATTTCTGTACAGGGTTAAAACCTACAATTGGTATCAGAGTTGTTTCGGCTTCAAGGGGATGCCTTTGCTGCCGAGGGGTTTTTTGCTCAGGCCTGTGGTAGATCTTGTTTAGTGGGAGATCTGTGGGATTGATTCTTGTGGTGAAGAAGATGGTGAGCAGTGGAAAGATAGAGATTGAGAAATTTAATGGTCAGAGTTTTGAGTTGTGGAAGCTCAAGATGGAGGACCTGCTGGTCGATAAAGATCAATGGATCGTGGTAGATCTAGGTACTAAATCAACGACAATGTCAGATGAAGAATGGAAGAAGTTGGATTGGAAGGCGAAGAGCACAATATGATTGTGTGTCTCCGATTCGATATTGTTGAATGTATCTGGGGAAGCTACAATGAAGAATTCGTGGGACAAACTTGGGACTTTGTACCAATCTAAGTCTCTGGTGAATAAATTGTTCTTGCGGAAAAAGTTGTATAACTTGAGGATGAAGGATGGAGACTCGGTGACAGAGCATCTGAACACCTTCAATACTGTGGTAAGCGAGCTGTCATCTGTTGATATTAAAATCTCAGATGAAGATAAGTGCATCAGTTTGTTGTGTTATCTACTAGACTCGTGGGACAGTCTGGTTATTGCAATAGGTAGCAATACAACTACCTTGAATTTTGATGACATTGTCTTAGCCTTGCTGTCGGAGGAAATGAGACGAGGAGGAGAAATATGGAAGCGAATGGATATGCACACCTTGCTGTACGAGAGGTCCCAAGCAGAAACAAGAATAAGGTTTCAAGTGGGAGTTATCGTTTCTTGAGGAAAGGATTTGGAAATTTTGTAAAGGTGTGCTGGAAATGCGGAAAGGAAGGACACTACAAAAAGGAATGCAGATCTAAAGCTCTTGAGAAAGGAAAGGGATCTGATGATGCTCCTTCTGCAGAGGCAAAAACCACCTCGGATGAAGGTGGGGATGTGTATCTGGCTTCTTCTTCAAATATACATGTAGATCATGAGTCATGGTTGATTGACTCGGGTGCATCCTTTCACTTCACTCCCCATAGGGAGTGTTTCTGCGAGTATGAGAAATATGATGGCGGTGATGTCTTCCTAGGGGATGATAGGAAGGCCAAAATCGTCGGACGTGGAAAAGTCAAGCTGAAGCTACAAGGTGGAAGGATTAGAACACTTCATGGTGTTCTACACATTCCTGCATTGGTCATAAATATGATTTCTGTAAGCAAGATGGGTGATGCAGGTGTAAAAACAGTGTTCGAAAAGGATACCTGTAACATGGTTCGGGGGGCACTGGTATTAATGCAGGGATTTCGGATTGGAACTCTGTACAAGCTTTAGGGCATCACTGTTATTCATGGATGCAACAGATATGTGGTTCCTAAAAGTGGAGCGGAAAGCCTAGTGGTCTCTGGAGAAAAGACCATGCTATGGCATCAAAGGCTTGGACATATTGGAGAGAAGGGCCTTCATATACTACATGGAAATGGTATGGTAGAAGGTATGTCTAATTTCTCTTTGGATTTCGATTTCTGTAAACATTATGTATATGGGAAGCAGAATCAGGTGAGTTTTCCTTTTGGTGCTAAGAAGGCAAACGATATATTAGAACTTGTGCACAGTGATGTGTTTGGACCTGTCTTGGTTCCATCACTAGGAAAGTCTGTGTACTATGTTTCATTCATAGATGACTTCTCAAGGAATACATGGATATATTTCTTGAGGAAGAAATCTGAAGTCTTTGACAGATTTAAAGAATTTAAGGCTCTGGTGGAAAACCAGACAAAGAAGAAGATAAAGGTGTTGAGGACAGATAATGGTGGGGAGTTCTGCAAGAGGGAATTTGAAGAGTTTTGTAAGAAGTGTGGTATAGCACGGCAGAAGATGACTCCATACACACCTCAGCAAAATGGAGTTGCAGAGAGAATGAACAGAACTTTGATGGAAAAGGGAAGAAGCATGCTTAGTGATACCAGGTTAGGACAAGAATTTTGGGTAGAGGCAGTGGAGACTGCATGTTACTTGGTTAACAGATCACCTTCATTAGCGTTGGTGGATAAGACTCCACATAAGGTATGGACTGGTAAGAAACCCTCTCTTTCACATCTGAGGGTATTTGGATGTGATGCATATGTAAATATTCAAAAGGAAAAAAGGACCAAGTTGGATAATAAATTTGAAAGGTACATCTTTATTGGTTATAAGGATGGTTTAAAGGGTTACAAGCTTTGAACCCAGAAACAAGGAAGGTTGTGTACAGCCGAGATGTGGTGTTTAGAGAGGTGAAAGATGTTGTTAAACATGAAGTCCTACCAAAGGAACCTGAGAAGATAGAGTTTGAGCTAAAGGAGGATGAATCAGAATCTAAAATAGAAGAAGACTCAGAAGAGGAAGAGCCACAAACTCCAGCTATGAGAAGATCAGTTCGGGAAAGAAGACAACCAGAAAGGTATAGTCCATCTGCTTTCTGTTCAAATTTTGCTTTAGCTGATGATGATCCCAGAACCGTAAGGGAGTCAGTAGATTTAGAGGATGGAGAACTCTGGAAGGAGGCCATGGTTGATGAAATGGTATCCTTGCACAAAAATGAGACATGGGATGGTGGAGTTGCCGGCTGGAAGGAAGCCCATCGGGAGAAAATGGGTGTTTAAGAAGAAGATGAATGTAGAAGGCAAGGTGGTGAAATACAAAGCTCGATTGGTAGCAAAAGGTTATTCCCAGGTGACGGGAATTGATTTTGGTGATATTTTTTCTCCTATTGCCAAAGTTACTTCTATTATATTACTTTTATTTGTTGCTGCTGCATTTGATTTTGAGATAGAACAGATGGATGTGAAGACAACATTTCTTCACGGGGACCTAGAAGAGGAGATCTACATGAAACAACCTGAAGGCTTTATGATGAAGGGGAAGAAATAACTGGTATGTAGGTTAAAGAAGTCTTTGTATGGGTTAAAACAATCACCAAGGGTGTGGTATTAGAAATTTGATACCTATATACTGGGACTTGGCTTCAACAGAAGCAAGGAGGATCACCGTGTTTATTTTAAATTAATTGGTGACCGTGTTATTTATTTGGTCTTGTATGTGGATGATATGTTGTTGATTGGAAATGACAAAGAAATTATCCAAGATTTGAAGACCAAACGTTCTCCAAATTCGACATGAAGGATCTTGGTGCTGCAAACTATATTTTGGGCATGGAAATTAAGAGAGATCGAGCCAAAAGAAAGCTGGTGGCTCGGAGAAGTATGTGAAGACTATTACCGGAAGTTCGATATGTGGGACGTAATCGAAAGTAGATATGCAGTTCTTTGGGTGTAAAGGCAATACTGTTTCCAAACGGTGCCAAGACACAAGAAGAAGAGGAGGATATGTCCCATGTTCCATATGCAAGTGCAGTGGGTAGCCTGATGTATGCAATGGTATGTACTAGACTAGACATTGCACATGTAGTGGGAGTATTGAGCAGGTTTATGTCAAACCTAGGGAAGGAGCATTGGACAATAGTGAAGCGGGTTTTTAAATAGTTGCGTGGCACTAGTGATTATGGCTTGTGCTACCAGGGAAGACCAAGATTGGAAAGAGTGTTAGACATTCATGGTTTTGTTGATGCAGACTGGGTTGGAGATCTAGACCAAAGAAGATTTACAAGTGGGTATGTGTTTAGCCTATTTGGAGGTGCAGTCGGTTGGATGAGTAAAAGACAATCTGTAGTGGCTCTTTCAACTACAAAGGCAGAATACATAGTAGCCACTCATGCAAGCGAAAAATTAGTTTGGTTGTAGAGATTGTGTTCAAGTATGGGGTTGGTGTAGCAAGCTATAAGGATAGACTGTGATAGCCAAAGTGCAATTTTCTTGATTAAGAATCCTGCTTATCATCCCAAGACAAATCACATTGATGTTCAATATCACTTTGTGAGAGATATGGTTGAGGCTGAAAGGGTGTTGCTGGTAAAGGTGGACACCTTAAAGAATGTTGCAAATGCATTGACGAAGTTTGTGAGCACTCAAAAGTTCTCTTGGTGTAGAGAAACAATGGGTGTTGTAGAGTTGGGCTAATGACTAAGCTCTCATGTGCCCCCCTGCGGAAAGAAAACAACAAGTGGGAGAATGTTGGGTATGTGTTATATTCTTTCCATGACTAGTCACGCGCCACCCTTTGGACCTTATATTCTTTGGATCTTATATTTCTGTGGGCAGACCCACCCATGGTTTTGTGCATGGGTTTGCACATGGTTTTGGGGCATAATGGTTTTCGGCCCCTGGTATTTTGTAGATTCGGTCAAGGGAACTACGGTTATGTTCTAATCTAGGGTTAATGGATTGGGGTTTATTTATGCTTCGACATGTATATATATGTGTTGTAACATTAAAAGGAATATAATGAAAAATCAAGCTAGTCGTCCCGATTTGGGATCCAGGGGAAAATATCTGTGTTTATCTGTTTTATGTTTTATTCTCTCGCTATTGTTTATTTTCTGTTTTAAGATTCGTTTGTAGATAATTTCTGTACGGGATTAAAACCTACATTGTGGTCCCTCTGAAGCCTCCATTTGGTTTGATTTTGTTTTGATACCTTTGGTAAGGATTTGTTTAAAGTCTTTCTTTTTCTCTTATCATTAGGTTTCTTGCAAACTGATTTTGTTTGATCATTGGTTTCTTGCATGAATTGTTGTTCTAGTCCTCATTCTGAAAAGTTTATTTGAATCAGTTATTAAACTTTGCATATTAGTTTTCTTCATTTTTGAAAATTAAGAGACTTGAAAAGAAAAATATTTTCATTTGCATTTAGGGTTTTGTGTGTGAAATTGGAATTCCCTAGTGTGAAATTGTTGAATTATGTATGGATGTTAATCGCGTTTGAGTGACATCTCT